>WBNM01032600.1:3807-35220 GCA_013399055.1 Ramphastos sulfuratus | reverse complement strand
GTGCCACCATCCAGCCAGTTCCTTACCCAGCAGTGCTCCACACATCCAGTCCATGTGTTTCCAGTTTGGTGCCCAGGATGCCATGTGGGACAGAACCAAATGCCTTACTCAGGTCCAGGCAGATGCCATCAGTTGCAAATGCTAATTCATACTTCCAGGTGAGGCTCAGGTATGCCTCTGGTCTTAAAGATCATTTGTCCTCCTAGCTTAGCTACCTGGAGATAACTTCCTCTGCATCACTTGAGCCTCAGTGTCCTTGGTAGAGGATTGTAGTGTTTTCTTCCCCCTTAACCTTGTTTGGCAAGTCTGTTAATTGATGTGTTTGTGCTTTGTGGAATGCTAGACACAGATCTGCTGCTTTTGTAGACTTCTGCTGTTTTGACAGTGTTGTCACCACCTCTATTGTGAGATGGATTTGAAATCTCATCCTCACTCTGACAGTGGGGTAGTGCCTCCAGTTTGAACGAGGAGAGCTAATCAATTTTTGTGCTGAACTCAACCTGTGCTAAAAGAAGACCTGATCTCCTAGAATGGTAATTATCTTGCAGAGCTGCATCAACACAGCTTAATAATTATGCAGATTCATCCAGCCTGGTCCTGAACACCTCTAGGGAGGTTGTGGAGCACAGAAGCACCCAACGTGATCAAAGATCAAAGATCACATTGGGTGTTTCTGTGCTCCACAACCTCCCTGGGCAACCTGTGCCAGTGTCTCACCACCCTCACTGCAAACAACTTCCTCCTAACATCCACTTTCACTCTCCCCTCTGCCACTTCAAACCCATTGCCCCTTGTCCTTGGGTAGTTCTTGAGCAAGGAGATTTTTATCCATCATGCTGGGCTTCCCTGGATGGTTGTGAGCTGCAGAGATCAGCTTTGGGAAGGGAGAGTTTCACAGGTGCTTCAAAGGTAGCTTTTAAACAAAGTGGTAGGTTTTAGTTAAGGTACATCAAAGGTTTATGTGCTCAAAGGAATCTTGGAATTGTAAAACTCTAATGTTTGGAGCTAATTCCTTGCAAGTAATTAAAGTTAACCTTCATCAGGATTTTTCACTAATAGGTGAGCCAGATCCTTGCTAGTAGATCAGCTGGCCACTATTCTGTGTGGAAGCATTGGAAAATGCCTGACTAGGAATTACTTGTGGTGGTGTAGTGTCTCATTTGGCCTTGGGAGATTGTGTTACTGGATACAGGAATCCCAGAATCACAGCAACATGCAGGCTGGCACAGCCCCTCAGGAGCACCAACTCCAACCTAGAACCCTGCTCTGCAAGACTTGCCTTAAACCACAGCCCCAAGCACCACATCCAAACCACCCTGAAACACAGCCAGGCTGGGGGACTCCAGCCCCTCCCTGGGCAGCTCATGCCAGTCCCTCACCACTCTCTCCAGGAAAAACTTTTTCCTAATGTCCAACCTGAACCTCCCCAGCCTCAGCTTGAGGCCATTCCCCCTTGTTCTGTCTGCAGTTCCCTGTGAGCAGAGCCCAGCAGCAGCCCCTCCACAATGTCCCTTCAGGTAGCTGCAGACAGCAATGAGCTCTGCCCTCAGCCTGCTCTTCCCAAACTAAACAGCTCCAGCTCTTGCTGAAGAGAAATCATGTACTCTTAGGGTAAGTGAAGAAAAGTGTTTGCTATGTCCTGTCCAAATTGTAGGGGCAGTCAAGCTCTTAGCCAGACATTTAGGAATATTTCCACCTAAGGGAACTGTTTGGACTTTCACAGTCTTTATTTATTCATTTCTCCCAGAGGGCAAATCAGTGCTCCTCAAAACTGGTTCAGTGTTTTGTTCCACTTTGTAAAGACTGTAAAGTAAAGTTGCCTGTCAACTGGAGAATGTAAGATCTGGCCTCTGGTGGACATGGTACTTCAGATAGTGTGCACTCTGCATGTTACTCACAGTTAGAAGTTCCTAGCAAGGAAAGCAGCAAATGAGGAGATAAGGCTGTGCTTAGAGCTGGACAGAAATGACTGCAGGCTCATTTATCTGAGTGCCTCAGTGCAGGCTGCACCAGAGTACACACTGAATCACTGTGTCATGGTTCATGTAGGGTTTAACATTCCCAGGGTATGCTTTTATCTAGGGCACTAAGGGAATGAATGGCTGTGGTGTCTATAAATCACCTGGAGAAGCAGAAGTGTGCTGCACCCCTCGGTGGCTAATCTGCAAGGGACAACAGCAAACCTCCCTGCAGGTTTATGGAGCTGCCCCTCCAGTTCACACAGGCCCTGTGCTGAATGCTGAGGCTTTAAAGCCTTACAAACACACAGCCTTTGTTTATTGTCCAAATGTGCAATGAATATGCAAGAATAATGTGGAGTTTTCTCCTGTAATGGCCAGAGCATACAAATAGGTGGGCAGAGTAGAATGTAGTGTGTGCTCTCCCTCCCACCCCACCTCCCACCTGCTCTCTTTATCCTTCTAGTTTTAGAATCATAGAATGGGAAGGTTGGAAGGGACCTCAAGGATCATCCAGTTCCACCCCCCTGCCATAGGCAGGGACACCTCCCACTAGCACAGGTCACTCAGGGCCTCCTTCACCCTGGCCTTGAACACCTCCAGGGAGGGAGCAGCCACAACCTCCCTGGGCAACCTGTGCCAATGTCTCACCACCCTCACTGCAAACAACTTCCTCCTAACATCCACTTTCAATCTCCCCTCTGCCACTTCAAACCCATTCCCCTTGTCCTGGCATTCCAAGCCTTTGTCAGTAGTCCCTCCTCAGCCTTCCTGTAGCCCCCTTCAGATCCTGCAAGGCCACTCCAAGCTCTCCTGGAAGCCTTCTCTTCTCCAGGCTGCAGAGCCCCAACTCTCTCAGCCTGTGCTCACAGCAGAGCTGCTGCAGCCCTCTCAGCATCTTGGTGGCCTCCTCTGCACTGGCTCCAACACTTCCATGTCCTTCTTTGATGTGAGCCTTTGACTTGTGTGGCAGTGCAGGGTGGGATTAGCTCTGAAGTGGGTTGTGAGGTCTGTCCTTTCCCCATGCTCTAGGATGAGATGGTTAGGTGGGCTTTGCTGTTTCTAACCTCTCTTCTCATCAGTGGTCAGTGTATTTGGTAGGTTTCCAGCAAGCAGCACATCTTAGGGAAGATAATTTATTTAGCCACTAACCTTTTCCATGAAGTGCTGAGCCTCTGGCTATATATAAAGATATATTTCCACACTTGATCCAACCTGGGGCAATGTCTGTCTGAAAATTACCAGGGGAAAAAAAAACCAACAACTTACTGCTCACTGACTCTTGCTTTGAAGATAATAGAAAGTGAATTTTATAGAAGCAAAAAGAATGAGGAACTTTTAAACTGTCAAATGAAATAAAAAATTAATCAAGAGAAGAGGCACTCCTCCTGCAGTTCCCTTCTGCCTCTGATTTTAAGATCCAAGTCCTAGCACAGTTTGTGGGTTGTGTAAAAACTTAATCTGTTTTCTCTTGTACCACTGTTTTACCACTGTGTGAGTTAAGTGAAATGAGGACTGAGCAGGTCTCTTAATGCCCCTTCTGTAATTAAAGTCTGTGTTGGAATTACTGCTTAAGAGGTGTCTGTGATTGTGCTGATATTTTGATAACATGGAGGTGCTTACAATCTGCTTAAGGCAAACTGCATTTTGCTGGGGCTAATAAAACATTTCCTGACCTTGGATAGGAGGACATAGTGTTTTCTTTCTTGAGACAGTTGTAAGTGTTGGTGCTGATGCTGCTGTGGTGACATTTGAGAGGCATAATGAGCAACACTCTGTGTGATGAAATGAGCACAATAAATGTGACCTTATCTATCCTTTTTTTGTTGTTGTTGCAGTGATTCATAGACTCATAGAATGGAAAGGTTGGAAGGGACCTCAAAGATCATCCAGTTCCAACCCCCTGCCATAGGCAGGGACACCTCCCACTAGCACAGGTCACTCAGGGGCTCATCCAACCTGGCCTTGAACACCTCCAGGGAGGTTGTGGAGCACAGAAGCACCCAGTGTGATCTTTGATCTTTGATCATCATGTTGGGTGCTTCTGTGCTCCACAACCTCCCTGGGCAACCTGTGCCAGTGTCTCACCACCCTCACTGCAAACAACTTCCTCCTAACATCCACTTTCAATCTCCCCTCTGACACTTCAAACCCATTCCCCTTGTCCTGGCATTCCAAGCCCTTGTCAATAGTCCCTCCCCAGCCTTCCTGGAGCCCCCTTCAGATCCTGCAAGGCCACTCCAAGCTCTCCTGGAAGCCTTCTCCTCTCCAGGCTGCAGAGCCCCAACTCTCTCAGCCTGTCCTCACAGCAGAGCTGCTGCAGCCCTCTCAGCATCTTGGTGGCCTCCTCTGGACTGGCTCCAACACTTCCATGTCCTTCCTGTGCTGGGGGCTCCAGAACTGCACACAGGACTGCAGCTGGGGTCTGAGGAGAGCAGAGCAAAGGGGCAGAATCCCCTCCCTTGCCCTGCTGCCCACACTGCTCTTGCTGCAGCCCAGCACACAGTTGCTGTCTGGGCTGCACTCACACTGCAGCCTCATCTTGAGCTTTTCATCACCCCACACCCCCAGGTCATGAAGGTGAAATTTTGTTTGCTTTGTTGTGTTTGGGAGTTTTAAACATTCTTTTGTTTGTTTTGGTAAAAGTGTTTTTCCTTTCTACAATACATAGTTAATAAAAAGCTTGTGATGGTTTCAAGGCTTCACAATTTGTACTTAAAAGAGTGAATAAACATACTTAGGATAGTTGTAATTGGTTGTTACCTAAACAATATCTGGGAATTCTGCTTTGCAGCTTCTTTACAGGGGTAGGAATTAAAAAATGGGAAGAAGTCAAACATGTCTTTAAAAGTTTGCTGAAGTGGGCTTACAAAACCTCTGAAAACTGCCTTTTTCTTTCCCCTTATTTTGATTTCCCAAATATTTTTAAATTCTCATGGCACTTGCAAGTCTTCCAGGCTGCTTCAAGTTAAAGTGCTTTCCTTGGGAGCTTGCAGTGACAACATAATGAGGGTCTGCCTACAGCCTGAGTTGAATTAGGAACTGTTGATTCACTCAGAATTGCCTGGCTCTAAGTTTCACATTTGAGGGAGTAAAGAAAAAAAAAAAGTCACTACATTTTCTTCACTCCTGCTTATGCAGCTCAGGTTCCTTAATAACAAAAGTAAGGTTAAGCTGAAAGAGTTGGGGCTCTTCAGCCTGGAGAAGAGAAGGCTCTGGGGAGACCCTGCAGCAGCATTTCAGTGTCTGAAGGGGACCTACAAGAAGGCTGGGCAGGGACTGCTGAGAAGGGCTTGTAGCAAGGGGGTGAGGGACAGTGGTTTGAAACTGGAGCAGAGCAGATTGAGCTTGGCTCTTAGGGGGAAGTTCTTTACAATGAGTGGTAAGACACTGGAGGCCCAGTCCCTGGAGACCTGCAAGGTCAGACTTGATGTGACCCTGGGCAGCCTCATCTGGCTGGAGGTGTCCCTGCTGCCTGCAGGGGTTTGGACAAGGTGGCCTCTGAGGCACTCTGTGACTCCTGGCACATCTGTGGGTCCCTTCTAAAGCAGCAGGCTCCTAAGCTGCAGGTAGTGATAGATGGGGGTGGATGGAGGTGCAGACACAGCTTCTGCTGGGAAGCTGTTTGCCAGTCACTCTCTGGCATTCATGTGCCAAGAGCTGGCTCCAGGTGTTTGCCAGTCACTCTCTGGCATTCATGTGCCAAGGGCTGGCTCCAGGTGTTTGCCAGTCACTCTCTGGCATTCATGTGCCAAGAGCTGGCTCCAGGTGTTTGCCAGTCACTCTCTCTGGCATTCATGTGCCAAGAGCTGGCTCCAGCTGTTTGCCAGTCACTCTCTCTGGCATTCACATTTCAAGAGCTGGCTCCAGGCTTTTGTCCAGGAGTCTCATTTGGCCTGCATTCAGATCTGGCAAGATAGAAATTCATGGCTTTGCTGTACCAGACATCCTCTCCTCTGCAGCTTGTGGAAGAGTTGGAAGCAGAGGGCATCTTCTGTGCTTGTGGAAGAGTTGGAAGCAGAGGGCATCTTCTGTGCTTGTGGAAGAGTTGGAAGCAGAGGGCATCTTCTGTGCTTGTGGAGGAGTTGGAAGCAGAGGGCATCTCCTGTGCTTGTGGAGGAGTTGGAAGCAGAGGGCATCTTCTGTGCTTGTGGAAGAGTTGGAAGCAGAGGGCATCTTCTGTGCTTGTGGAAGAGTAGGTTCTTGCCAGCCCTGGAGAAGGAATTAGTTAACAACATGAGAAATATCAGCTAGCACAGCCTTATGCCAGTCCTAGGTGTGTGAGGATGGTGATGCTGAAGGGTGACTCTAAAGGCATCTGACATGTAGGAGTCGATGGCTTGTGGCCACCTCAACCATGTTTGCTGTCTGTGGGTTAGGGAGGGCAGGATGAGAGCAGGAGCTCCAGAAGCCCTCTGGCATTTAAGATTGTGGAGAACACCTCTGTCCTGGAGGTGGTAACAGAGCAGGGGTTATGACTTCTTTGTTGCTGTGCTGTTTTTAGGGTTGCTGGAGGAAGAGAGGAGGGACACAAGTCGAAGGGTGTTCCCTTCCTAGGGAAGGTGATTTTGCTCTCTGAACCTATGACAACATCAGGAAGGAAACAGAGGCTGTGGAGCTGGCTCAAGGCATGTTGCTCTGGTTGATCTGTAGGTTGAAATGCTGCCATCTGGGGACTGACAGCTCCTCAAGTGCTTTGATTTCATCCTGATCACTCCTCAAGTGCTGTGATTTCATCCTAATCACTCCTTGTCCCCAATTATCAGCAGCTTAGCTGTCAGCTTTTGTCTGCAGGTAATTGCAGCTAGCTTTCTGGGCTGGGTGGGAGATACAGATGTGGCTACAGCAGTGTGCTGCTCACGTCAGTTGATTTTCTGAGACAGGAAGGTAACATTTATCAAGAAGTTCATAAAGATTTTCCCAAATGTCATCAGCCACCCATGCCTGGAAAGTGAAGGGAGGTTGTGGCCAGCTGGGGCTGGGCTCTGCTGCCAGGCACCCAGGGACAGAACAAGAGGACACAGCCTCAAGCTGCACCAGGGCAGGTTCAGGGTGGATGTTAGGAAGAAGTTCTTCACAGCAAGAGAGAGATTGGCATTGGAATGGGCTGCCTGGGGAGGTGCTGGAGTCATTGTCCCTGGGAGTGTTTAAGAAGGGAGTGGGTGTGGCCCTTGGTGCCATGGTTTAGTTAATGAGAAGGTGCTAGGTGCTAGATTGGACTCATGGTCTGGAAGGTCTTCCCCAGCCTGGTTAATTCTGTGGTAGTGGTGCAGGTGGTGGTGGCACAGCCTCTTCAGAGAGGAGAGCACAAACCTCTTCCTGCTTGTCCATGGTCTGGCACTGTGCCTCTTAGGTATTATCATTAAAACCAGGAAAAAATGAATTCATGTACTTAGTGATGCAGCTTGGAAAAGAGATTTGTAATCATTATGCAGGTCAGCATCTATGGCTCTGAAGTTCTAAGGTGTTGTGTCTGACAAAGTGTTTTGTCTCCCTTTCCAAACAGGTGTCTGGTTTTATTTTTCCTGTGCTTTACAAAGGCAGCTTTCAGCAGATCAGTAGTTCTAAAGTTTGTGACCCTGACTTCTTCACTAACTCCTGGCTCACCTATTGCCTGGCTTCTGCTGCATCTCTGAAATACTGTTAGGGTGGAAGCTGCTCTCTGCAGATGTAGTCTCCTGAAGTGGTTAAGTGGCTTAAAACCTTATGTTGAGAAGAGGATTATTTTCCTTAGAAATAGGAGAAGTAGAGGAAACAACTTTTCCTTTGTCTGTTCACAGAACAGTATCAAAGAATTGGATGTGTGTTTAAAAAACAAACATGCAGAAGAACAAAAACACAAAGGCAGGCTTTGATGGGCTTTTTACTCCTGCACTCTAGGCTAGCAGGCAGAAACAGGGCTCTGAGCCTTATCTTGTAGGGATTTACACCTGATAGGAAAGCAGAGTGCATTTTGAAGGACAGGAGCAGACTGTTGTCTTTGGAGTACTTACAAAGCCTGGTAACAGCATGGCTGTTCACGGGGGATAATACCTTAGGGCTCTAGGCAAAGCAGTGTGCAGGATGTGAGAAAAACTCTGCCTTGGAGGCAGCAGAAGCAGCTGGAGCCTGTCAGACAGGCATCAGCATCCCCAGGCATCTGATCCCAGAGAGAGCTGGCTGAAGGGATGCTACTTTGGAACTCAGCTAACCTGAATTTAGGATCCACTGCTGCTGCTGCTTTCTTTCCTGAAGTGGTCTGTTGATGTTGTTCCTTTTGTGTGTGGATGGGACTCTCTGAGGCTGTGGGGAAGGCTGCCAGTAAGGAATAGAGATAGATAGATGTGGAGATGGTACAGATGTGGAGATGGTACAGATGTGGAGATGATACAGATATAACTTAGGAAGTGAGGGTGGTGAGACACTGGCACAGGTTGCCCAGGGAGGTTGTGGCTGCTCCCTCCCTGGAGGTGTTCAAGGCCAGGTTGGAGGAGGCCTTGAGTGACCTGTGCTAGTGGGAGGTGTCCCTGCCTATGGCAGGGGGTTGGAACTGGATGATCTTAGAGTTCCCTTCCAACCTTCCCATTCTATGATATGTATGTGTGTGTGTGTGCTCTTTACTGGGTCTATGACATCTTACAGGTTTCTTCTTTAACCCTTCGGAACTCCTTTGATGGGAATTTTTCATGTGAAAGGTGGATTTAATGTCAGGAACCAAGCTGTGTGGCTGCATTAGCCTTAGGAGTGTTCCTGCAGTCATACTGCAGTGTGGGGTTTGGCAGTAATGGGATTTGCAGCTCTGGGCTGCAGGTCTGCACTGAGGACAGGCTGAGAGAGTTGGGGCTCTGCAGCCTGGAGAGGAGAAGGCTTCCAGGAGAGCTTGGAGTGGCCTTGCAGGATCTGAAGGGTGCTCCAGGAAGGCTGGGGAGGGACTATTGACAAGGTCTGGGAATGGCAGGACAAGGGGCAATGGGTTTGAAGTGTCAGAGGGGAGATTGAAAGTGGATGTTAGGAGGAAGTTGTTTGCAGTGAGGGTGGTGAGACACTGGCACAGGTTGCCCAGGGAGGTTGTGGAGCACAGAAGCACCCAATGTGATCTTTGATCATGTTGGGTGCTTCTGTGCTCCACAACCTCCCTGGAGGTGTTTGGGACCGGGCTGAGCATCACCCTAGAGCCAAGATTGCTGTGCTGTGAGCAGGCAGCCTGCTCCTCGGGCACACTGCTCTCCCAGGCAGCCCTCCCAGCTCCTTTTGCTTTCTCTTCCTCTCCTCTCACTCTGCTTGGTGTATTTTGGCAATGCTTTCCACAGGAAAGACTCTGTCCTCTGCTGACCCCTGGGAAGCCTTTGAGGCTGGTAGTTCGAGTGCTTTGCTGAAAGGTAACAGATTGAGTTTCCAAACACCAAGAAACTGCCCTGGCTCTGGGAAGGGAGCACAGGCAGCCCTAGGGCACTGCAGCCCTCCCTTGTCTGTCCCAGCCTTGTCTGTCCCAGCCTCCCTCTACTAGCATGATGGTTTGGGAGTTCCCTGCCCCTCCATGCTATGAAAATCCCCCAGACCAGACTCAGGCAGCTGGCAGTTAAGGGCTGAAGCTCCATTCACAGCTCAGCACAATGTACAAGCAGAGATACACACAACAGACAGGAACAGTTACAGACATAGACAAGTTAAAGGCAATACAGAAACACAATTCCCCTGCCAGCAATCAGAGTCCCCAGGAGGGGCTCCCAACCACCCTTCCACCTTCTTCCCACCCCTCTGCCTTACCCCAGGGTCTGCCTTATGTGCAAGGTGAGTTTGGAGGATGGGCAAGAGGGGTTAGAAGCAGAGTGGTCAGTTGGGTCACACAGCAGAGCCCAGCAGACACAGCAGCTCCCAGAGAGACTCTCTGTGTTATCTGTGTCTGTGTCCTTGCTTCTATACATCTCAGCAAGCCTCTGAGTGCAGCAGACATCACCACTGTTTGCTTTTCACAGCCTAGCATCTATTTTTTCCTCATTAAAATATTCCAGTTAGCCCCAAACCAGCACAACTAGGCAGCCACCTGTGGTTCTCTGAACTCTCTGTGTGTACCCACCCCGAGTCATGCTTACCAAACGTGAGGCAGCAGGCTGCTTTATGCTGACCTAGAGTGAAAATGAAGGGGGGAGAATAGAAGGCTCCCAGAAGACCTTTGAGTGGCTCTCCAGTACCTGTAGAATGTCGTGAAGGGACTTTTTTACAAGGTCTTGTAGTGACAGGATGAGAGGAAATGGCTTTAAGCTTGTGGGGGGGGAAGAGTTAAACTAGAGGTTAGGAAGAAATTCTTTACAGTGTGAGTGGTGAGACCCTGAAACATGTTGCCAGGGGGGTCATGAATGTCTGCTCCCTGGACATGTCCCAGGTCAGCTTGGATGAGGCTTTTCTCTCTGTGAGAAGCTTTTTCCTAATGTCCAATCTAAACCTCCCCAGCCTCAGCTTGAGGCCATTCCTCCTTGTTCTGTCTGCAGTTCCCTGTGAGCAGAGCCCAGCAGCAGCCTCTCCACAAAACAAGTCAAAGTAAGATTTCACTGATTTACCTGTCCACAGCAGTTCTGATAGACATGACAATTAGCAGTTAAGATACAGCCTTTCATACAGAAAAGACACTAATAAGAGAGTGATATTAATAATTAAAGTCTTTCTGAAGCTCTATTTTGAAATTGGTTTGAACCCACAGTCAAGAGAATTGTGTTGGAAAACTTGAGTTTGACACAGAGCTTTGAACAAGTAGCTATACACAGACTTCAGCAATATCTGAGCTGCTATAAACCCAAAACCTCAGCCTACGTAGTGAGAAAGAGGCAGATGCTTTGCTAGCAGCATGGCAAGTTAAGGAGAGTGGATGGTGGCATCAGTTCAGAGCTGCACAGAAATGGAGATGTGTGGGAGCAGCCAGAAATGTGCATGTGTGAGCTGGAAAAGGTCACCTCTGAGCACGTGGGGATGCTGAATACACCCAAACACAGGGTCACTAATTAGCTGGTGACAGAGGCTCTAATTTTGACATTGAGATCTATTGCAGTAAATTAGGTTTGAGGGGTGGCAGGGTTAGAATTTGCACCTCTGTTAGTGAGGGAAATGCCTGGCTCAGCGTTGGCTCTTGGATGCCAGGATTTAACCCACAGGAAGAAAAGCTTCTGTCATCCTCCAGGTTCCTGGCTGCTGCTTTCTGAAAGGAAGTGTTACACAGATGCAAGGGCACTGTTCTTGGAGTACTGGCTACAGAAGGTTGGAGCTCCAAAGAGCATCTTATGGATGCCCAGCACATGAAGAGCAGAGCAGAATAAGGATGCTGTTGCCTGCATGTTCTGCTGGAAAATATTAAGCTGAAGCACTTGCAAAGCTGAGAAGTGCATCTGAGTAAAGTCAGAGTAAAACCTTTTCACATAAAGCTGCAGTGTGAGGCCAGGGTGGAACATCCTATTATTGGGAGTAGATTGAGTGAAAGTTAATAGTGACTACTTCTCCCTTTTGCAAGACATTGAATTACTAGAGAAAAATGTCATCTGGGTTTATACCACACTGCTGCTTGAGTACTTGGCTGGTTTTTTCTGGGTTTAGTTTTAATCAGGACTTGCAGTCTGTATCTGTGGGCTCCAGAAAACTGATGCATTAAATACCTCACCTCATGCATAATTCCTGCAGTTGGGAACATTCCCACCCTCCTCACTTTGCATCTCTCTTCCTAGGGAGTGGAAAAAGGTGAGCTGGTTTCCTGACTGCTGCTTCTGGCAGGATATGAGTGATCTCTGGGACACTGATGGTGAGGGAGGTGTCTTGACAGGATGCAAAGTGAGTTTAGGAGGAAGCCTGTGCTGATGAGGACTACCCCTGCCATTCTCTCTGTCCAAGAAGGGACAGATTTTGTTCCAGGTGTTGCTTGTGTCATGGGAAATGTAAAGAGCCCACAAGTCTGTCTTTCACTTTTCTTGGGAGTGCTCCTCAGTGTTCTTCTATCAGCTTTTTCAGAGGGGAGGGAGTGGGGCAGTTGAATTCCCTCCTAAGTACACAAGTTTCTATTTGATTGACTTGAGAATTGCAGTACCTATAGCACAAGCACTTAATTGACAATAGTAATTGATGACTGACTCCAGAATTGCAGTACCTATAGCACAAGTACTTAATTGACAACAGTAATTGATGACTGACTTCAGAATTGCAGTACCTATAGCACAAGTACTTAGTTTTCAATAGTAATTGAAGCCAGGCAATGGAAGTGGGGGGCAAGATTTCACAGTCTGGCTGTGTAGGTGACAAGTAGCAGGTCAGGTAACAAACCAATCACACACTGCATCAAATCCTGATATTTCCAGCTCGTGGCCAAAACCTAGATCCAACCACGAGTGTGGTTTCCACACCAGTGTGTCAGAATCTCAGTGGTGCTTTTGTGGAGCTGTGTTGCCTTTGCATCTCGACAGTGTCCTGGTGTCCAAGGACTTCCCAGACTATTTCCATGCTCTGTGATGATGCAAAGTGCAGTAATCCTGCTAATGCCAAGAAGAACAAGAAAAGGGCAGTGCTTTATTTGCATTCACTACTTCATTTTTTTTTCTTTTGTTAACATATTGGTGTAGAGTGGGAAGCTTTAGTGGCCTTTGTCAGCCCTGCTCTGAAGGTGGCTTCTGGATTGGCTATAGAGAGTAACAGACATGACCTCCTGCATGGGTCACCTTTTGCTGCTGGCAAAGCATGGAATGGGCCAGGCTGGAAGGGAGCTCTAAAGGCCGTTTAGTCCAACTGCCCCTGCAGTCAGCAGGGACATCCTCAACCAGACCAGGTTGCCCAGAGCCCTGTCCAGCCTCCCGTGGAGTAGTGACTGCCAGGTTGGATAGCTCCTTGTGCCAGAGATGCTCAGACTACCTGGGCTCTGTATACCTGCAGGTGGGCTCCTGGTAGTTGAGGCTGGTCAAGAGACCTCTGGTCAGCTTCCTCACTAAGGTATTGCTTGGAAATAAGGATAATAGGAGCCTTGGAAGTTCTGGGAGAGTGTCTGTTACAGAAATTGGTGGAGGAGAGCAAAGGCAGCTGTTACCATGCAGCAAAACTAGGAGTGAGTAGATTCAGGCTGGATGTTAGGAAGTTCTTCACCATGAGGGTGGTGAGAGCCTGGCACAGGTTGCCCAGAGAAGTGGTGGAGGTCTTAAAGGCCAAGCTGGATGTGGCTCTGAGCGACCTAATCTAGTGTAAAGTGTCCTTGCCCATGGCAAGGAACTAGATGATCCCTGAGGTCCCTTCCAGCCCTGACAACTCTATGGTTCTGTGATCACAGGATGTCAGGGGTTGGAAAGGACCCAAAGAGATTGTCAAGTCCAATTCCCCCTGCCAGAGCAGGACAGCTGATCAGCTGAACTGATTTCAAGCTCATTTTCCTTTTTTCTTTTTAAAGTTTTGAACTGTTTGGTTTTCTTTAAGCTGAATATGTCTGTTTAGAAGATGAAGGGAATCTTTCAGTGGTGACATTCAGCATTGCTACATAAGTAGATGTTGCAGTGGGTTTGGGTTTTTTTGGCTTGTTTTCATGAGTAAGCTGCATTTTCTGTGGTTACTGACTAGTCTTCACTTTTAATCACACAGGAATGAGGGCACATCAAACACTATGCAATCACAAGGGGAAATAAAAATCGAAGTCATGTTGAAGATCTGTGCAAAGGGAGGGAGCTTCCTCGACTGCTTTACTGTATAATTCTGTGTAGAGCCTGTTATTACACAGTATGGGTTTAGTTGTGGGCAGTGCAGTTGTCAAAGACACTCAGCTGATGTTGCCTCTCGTCTCTCTGCTTTGAAACAAGAGTCTGTTAGAATCTCTTGCAATTGTAGGAGAGAAGTGGAATGTGTGTTCCAGCAGGGCTTCAGCCAGAGGCACCCACTGACTGCAATCAGCACTTCATACAGAACCACAGAACCATGCAGGCTGGCACAGCCCCTCAGGAGCACCAACTCCAGCCTAGAGCCCTGCTCTGCAAGATCCCCCTTAAACTGNGTTGTTGTGCCCCAAGTGCAGGAGCTGGCACTTGGCCTTGCTGAAACTCATCCCATCCATGTTGGCTCATTGGTCTAAGCCTATCCAAGTGCCTCTGGATAGAATTTTGTGTGTGGGAGGGAAGAAACCAAACAAACCACTCAAGGAGAATACTGAGGGAGAGAACACAGATCTTTGAGACTGTGGATGACAGCACTTGGAACTGTGACTCTGTCATGGTTTTTAAAGAGCTGGCAGAGGGAGACCTTCCAGATGAGTTGGAGAGAGCTGCAGGGTAGGATTTGAAAGGAAAGATGCAGAAAACAATGACAAAGCATAGACAAGATGCATAGAGACCTCCTTGAATTTCTCCCCCAACCCAAAACTAATCTCCAGTCCCTGCTGCTGCCCCCCAGCACCTCTGCCACCCATATGCCCAAACCAAGCCTGTGGAGCCCCCAAGCAGGTCCACTCCTTGCTGCTTTACCCCCATAGGAGGGAGAGGAAAGGAGAAAGTGCTGGCAGCTTATAATGGGATAGCAGAATTATGGGATGGAATAACCATTTCACACATTTCCTGTGCCCACCTCTGGACTCCTGTAGTCCCTACAGGATCTTTTAACCCTGTAGCTCCCAACCTGTGACTTTCCCTCTTTTTACCCTCCCAAATGTCCAAAATGTTGACACCTAAAGGATGGAGGATCTTTAGTAAGTGGATCTTTCTTTATTTATTAGGTGGATCTTTCTTTCTTTCTTTCTTTCTTTCTTTCTTTCTTTCTGTCTTTCTTAAGTGGATCTTTCTTAAGTGGATCTTTCTATCTTTCTCAAGTGGATCTTTCTTAAATTTATTAACTAGATTAATTAGATGGAGACCACAGTTCTGTTGTCAGATGCCTTTGCTCTAAAAGCTTGTTGGGCTGGCAGGATGCTGGTGCCATGGGTGCCATTGCTTAGGCTGGTCACACAGTCTCTCTGAAAGCTTAATCCTCTGGATTTATTTTGAAGCTGAATAAAAACAGCCCACAACAGCAACCTGGATTAGTAGGGAATATTAGCTGTGAGGGATGTTCCATTCTTTTAGCTGTACAGCTATTGTGATACAGTGGCTAACTGACTAAGCATAGAATTAGTTAGTATGCAATTTAATTTTTATAAAAATATGGTGGTTGTTCTCCCAATGATTACTTAAGTGCAGTGTTTTTTTCTTTGACACTTCTAATTGCAAATCTTTTCCTAATTTTCTTTCAGCCTAGCTCTTGTCAGGCAGCTTTTGGTTGCCTATTTTTGTGTTGCAGTATCTTGGTTATTATTGTGTTGTGTTCTTTAGACAGCAAGGGCCAACCACACACTGCTCTGCATTGCCAGAAATGCAACTGGAATGTCCAGGGAAACAGCAGCTCCCCTCTACTCAGTGCCTGAGAGCCTGCATCCAGGGAATGCATCCAGTTAGAGGCTTCTGAGTGCAAGAGGAGGAGTAATGAAGAAAAGCAAGTCCAGTAGGGGAATGCTGAGGTGGTTTAGGGGCAAGGACATGAGTGCAAGGGGAGGCTGAGAAAGCTGGGTTTGCTCCACTGAAAGGTGAGAGCACTAAGGGCAGATCTGGTTGCTGGCTCCCACTCTCTGAAAGAGGGCATTTGAAGGAGGAGGATTTTCTTAGTTACATCTTGTACCAGGAAAATTCTGGCTCAGTGCAAGGCTAAAAAATATCCCCAAGTGTGAACAGTTAAGCACTGGAATAGTTGTCCAGCTTTCTCTGAGCCTTTAGGGACTCATTTGGAGAACAAATCTGGTGAAGAGTGACTAAAGGAGCTGGGGATGGTTAGCTTGGACAAGAGGAGGCTGAGGGGCACCTCATGGCTGCCTACAGCTACCTGAAAGGAGGCTGTGTAGAGGTTGCTGCTGGGCTCTTCTCACAGGTAATTAGTGATAGAACAAGAGGGAATGGCCTCAGATTGCCACTGGGGAGGTTTAGACTGGAAACATTTTTTTTTTCCCAACAAGAGTGGTCAGGCATTGGAATGAGCTGCCCAGGGAGGTGGTGGAGTCACCAACCCTGGATGTGTTTAAGGGTGGTATGGATGTGGTACTAAGGGATGTGGTTTAGGGTGCACCTTGTAGAGTAGGGATATTGGCTGGACTTGGTGATCCTGAGGGGCTGTGCCAACTGGAATGTTTTTGTGATTGAGGTATGGAGCAAACTGATCTTTCTTTGAAATTAGCTTTGACTGGTGCAGGGGCTTGGACAAGATGACCTGCAAAGGTCTCTTCCAACCTAGAGTGCTCAATGAGTTGGTGAATATCCATAAGAATGAAAGAATTTCTTTCCTTCTATATGCAAGGCAATTGGAATCATAGAATGGGAAGGTTGGAAGGGAGCTCAAAGCTCAGCCAGTTCCAACCCCCTGCCATAGGCAGGGACACCTCCCACTAGTACAGGGCACTCAAGGGCTTGTCCAGCCTGGCCTTGAACACCTCCAGGGAGGTTGTGGAGCACAGAAGCACAGAATGTGATCAAAGATCCCATTCTGTGCTTCTGCACTCCACAACCTCCCTGGGCAACCTGTGCCAGTGTCTCACCACCCTCACTGCAAACAACTTCCTCCTAACATCCACTTTCAATCTCCCCTCTGCCACTTCAAACCCATTGCCCCTTGTCCTGGCATTGCAAGACCTTGTCAATAGTCCCTCCCCAGCCTTCCTGTAGCCCCCTTCAGATCCTGGAAGGCTACTCTAAGGTCTCCTGGAAGCCTTCTCTTCTCCAGGCTGCAGAGCCCCAACTCTCTCAGCCTGTCCTCACAGCAGAGCTGCTGCAGCCCTCTCAGCATCTTGGTGGCCTCCTCTGGACCCACTCCAACACTTCCATGTCCTTCCTGTGCTGGGGGCTCCAGAACTGCACACAGGACTGCAGCTGGGGTCTGAGGAGAGCAGAGCAAAGGGGCAGAATCCCCTCCCTTGCCCTGCTGCCCACACTGCTCTTGCTGCAGCCCAGCACACAGTTGCTGTCTGGGCTGCACTCCCACTGCAGCCTCATCCTGAGCTTTTCATCACCCCACACCCCCAGGGCCTGTTCCTCAGGGCTGCTCTCAGCCATTCCCCACCCAGCCTGTATATACTGATGCACTAAGAGCAATGATGAGAGCTTTCCTGCTAAAGCCTGCTTCCTGAAGGAGGTATTTGTAGCAAAGGGATTAGATGTAATTGATTTTTCATACCAGTGTCCCTTCAGATTTGTTCGTGGGACTATGGAGAGATCACATTTTCATTTTACTGATGGGCTGGAAAATAAGCTCTCCTGTTTCTGCAGCTCTCTGGGGGTTCATCAGCTTTGAATAAATTATTAACCAAATGGAGCTATTTGCATGAACCAAGATTAAACCCCCCTGTTGAATGTACAGCCTTGCCCTGTTGGGGGGGCATGCTATAGCTGTCAGATCTGCTTTATCCAATGAACTGCATGAGCTTGTGCAGTTTTGGTAAGAGCTCACTGTGAAAGTTGCACTCTGGCATTGCCATGCAGAGAATGTCAGGAGATGAATAAAAATTCACCTCCTCCTGGCCTCCTCTCTTCAATGAACTGCATGAGTGCATTACTTATGTAGAGCAGAAGTATAAATAATACGTTTGCAGAAGAGAAAAGGGTGAAAAAGACTCTTTAGGAGAAAAGGAGCTTAAAAAGATGGGAGTTTTACCAAAAATTTCTAGCAGCTACTGCAGCCAGCCCTACTGAACCTGGGCTGCGTTCCTGGATTTTACTGTTACAGTTTCCATCTCTTTGCTCTTGGGTTGAGTGTTTGCTGATGTGGAGGGAAAGTGTTGAATGGGCAGCGTGAGCAAAGTTACCTGGGTGAAATTGTGCCGCGGCGACACAGCCCTTTCCTTTGGCATTTGGCTGTGAGCTGCAGGCAGGGAAGCAGAGCTGGGAACTGTACTTGGACAGCAGTTGTTCAGCAGTGCACCTTTGAAAAGGCATAGGGGTGAGATCAGCGCCAGTTAACTTTGTGAGTGCAGTTGTGTCTTTGTTTCAAATCTTAGCTTCCCACAGCAGCTCCCTGGTAGGACTAGCGAATATTAAGGAGGGAAATGGGGCTTTTTGGGGAGGGTGTGGAGGGATAGGATTAAAGGGAAAATGTGCACATGAATTACTTCAGCATCACCTCCATTCCTCAGTATTTTTCCCTTTCGTCTCCTGCCTAGCAAACCTGTTAGCTTCTCTGACCCAAACCAGGTCTTGTGTCCTTTGCAGTCTTTCACCACCTTGTGGATCTGAATCCTTCTCTTCCTCTGAAATGCTAAGCAAAGCCCGTGTGTGCTGCCCAGGCTGTGTGCCGCCCAGGCTGTGTGTGCAGCCCAGCCCGTGTGTGCACCGTGTGTGCAGCCCAGCCCGTGTGTGCAGCCCAGGCTATGCATGCAGCCCAGCCCGTGTGTGCACCGTGTGTGCAGCCCAGGCCGTGTGTGCCGCCCAGCCTGTGTGTGCAGCCCAGCCTGTGTGTGCAGCCCAGCCCGTGTGTGCAGCCCAGGCCGTGTGTGCAGCCCAGCCCGTGTGTGCAGCCCAGCCTGTGTGTGCCGCCCAGCCTGTGTGTGCAGCCCAGCCTGTGTGTGCAGCCCAGCCCGTGTGTGCAGCCCAGCCTGTGTGTGCAGCCCAGGCTATGCGTGCAGCCCAGCCCGTGTGTGCCGCCCAGGCTGTGTGTGCTGCCCAGGCTATGCGTGCAGCCCAGGCTATGCGTGCAGCCCAGGCTATGCGTGCAGCCCAGACTGTATGCCACGACTCAAATGTCCTTTCCTCATTGCCTGCAGATCTCTTACACTAACTACGAAATGGGTTTTCAAAAGCATCGCTTTGTACCTGGAGGTGTGATGATAGAATCACCTCTCTTTGTCTTGGCATGGATGGAGAACAGTGCATAATATTGCAGTGCTCCACCTCAGTTCTTTCTAGTCAGGCTGGTGCCACTCTTCAGCGCTTTATTGAGCAAGACCCCCTCCAACAAACCAGACTCCCCAAAACAACAAAACAAAACACCAAAAAGACCAACCCCACCAAACTCTCTAGAAAGCCCAAACAAGAAGCCTGACACCCACCTCCAAGTAGTGCTGTGGGTTTATAGCCTGTTGAGAAGAGGCTATAAGGAAGAGGGTTTGACTCTGTATTGATGTGTGGTCACACTTCTGGCTATTTAGGTACATTGTGGTCTGTTCCAGCACATTTTGCCCTCTAGCCCTGCTCAGAGACTCATTCAATGCTGTCGGTCGTGAATGTTCTTAACTATTAAAGGTAAAGCTTAACAGTGGATGAAACATGGTAGGGAGAAGAGAGGCCACCCACCTCACCCAGCACTACTCTAGCAAGGTCTTGCACAGTGCTTTGTTGTCTCAGACAACCTGTCCTTTCTATTTCCTCTTAATATAATTAGGAATGGAGTTCCGTTATGTTTTATCTGATTTTGAAATGCGTCCATGGTAGTTATTTTTTCCTCTTGTGGAGAAAAAGAAGCTGCATTTCCAGGGACAGATTAGGCCACAAGCTTAGAAGCAAGGCAATTTAGGTTATAAAGCATATCTAATGCCTTAGTAATAGCAGTTTTCTGCTAGTATAGAGATTCACACCCAAATGAGAGTTGTCACAACTGCAATTACCTATTTCAGATGCTCTAATGTGTGTCTTTTACAAGTGAAATCAAGCTGATGCTGTTCCATAGCAAGGAATGGGTTAGCCAGAAACGAGATCTGTGTTACTGCTTTGGGGGGTCCAGGTTAGATTGCTTGGCCTTGCTTTTGGCTTTGAGGGTCAGCAGTGGTGGCAGGCAGGGCTCTGGTGCTGTGAGATTTGTCTCTAGCTCCACCATTAGTTTCTTTCTGTACACAGTGGCGATGGGGGTGGGGGATAACTTTGTAGCTGAAGGTCAGCCTAGAAAGATGCAATCTGCTGGAAGCATTAGCTCGTCTGCAAAGCATTTTTATCCCACAATACATAACATGATGGCACCAGGTGCAGAGCAGTGATTTGGAGATGAGTTGTATTGATCATCTTTGCTGGTCTCCCATTTTGCCAACTAATAAATACTGCTGAGCTCTTTGTCCTAAGGTGGTGATCCTATAGGCAGATAGTCAATAGCTTTCCTTGTCGTGATTTTGAATTTGCATATTAACACACATCATAACTACCCTGTTTTTATGGCTGTGTGCTGTGTGTGCAAGGGGAGAGGAAGCAATCTGTAGTTTGCATTATGGTCTGGGCAAGAGTCTTGCTGCAGTAGCATATAATCATTTGAAGGGTTTATAGTTGGTGGTTTTAGAAACGACATTTTTTCCCCTATTTAACACATGACCTTTTCATCTCTTTGATCCCTGCCCTGAGTAACCTTGGATTAGCAGAAACAAGAAGTCCTGTGCATCATCTAATGACATATTCCTGCTGGCTACGTCAAAGAAGGTCAGATAAGATCTGGTGGAGGAAATCTGCGCAGTCTGCGGGAGGGAAGGCTGCAGCGAAAGGTGCTGTGACTTCCTTTTGCAGGGAAGGATAAAAACTGTGTTGGTTTCACTTAAAAAGCTTAGGGAGACCTTGAACATACTTGATACAGTATTGGCAGTGCAAGAGCAGATCTGAAGTGAAGCTTCCTTTCCTACATGCTGACACTGGAAATAGTGGTAAGGAGTTATTGGCTAGGGCTGGGTGATAGGAATAAGTTTAGGAGGAAGTTGTTTGCAGTGAGGGTGGTGAGACACTGGCACAGGTTGCCCAGGGAGGTTGTGGAGGACAGAAGCACCCAATGTGAGGTCTTCCCTGGAGGTCTTCTGTGCTCCACAACCTCCCTGGAGGTGTTCAAGGCCAGGATGGACAAGCCCTTGAGTGACCTGTACTAGTGGGAGGTGTCCCTGCCTATGGCAGGGGGTTGGAACAAGATGAGCTTTGAGGTCCCTTCCAACCTTCCCATTCTATGATTCTATGATAGGTTAGACTGGATGAACTTGGAGGTCTCTTCCAACCTGGTTGATTCTATGAGTGTTGATATGACTTGTGTCTAATTTTAGATTATTGAGAAGCTGCTGTCTAGTTCACTTGTTCAGAATTCCCACGTGGAGATGCTGAAGAGTCCTTCTGACTCCCCCTGAAACGGAGACAAGGGGAATGCTGTTTTTCAGTGTGTGTCGCTGCTGTTTCGCCCTAAGGTGAAATAGGTTTCATTATGTCCTGTAGTAGGAATGGATGCAAATCTGGCTTTATTCAGGCCTCCACTGTAGAATGAGAGAGATGTTTTTCTGGTTCAGAGATGGTGCAAAACTGGCAGAAGCATGCAGTTAGTGAGTCCTCTTTAACCACACACATGCATGGTGCTCTTCATCTTTCAGCAAAATGGTTTCCTCTGCTGGCAGCTGGAAAGTGATTACATTTTCTTCTACAATCTTGCAGCAGGGAGATGCATAGGCATTGTGCAGAAACATTTGGGATCATGCAGTGCATCCCTCAAAGGCCAGCTTGGCCAAACCCCCTGCCATGAGCAGGGACAACTTTGAACAGATGAGGTTGCTCAGGGCTCCAACTAGTCTGACCTTGAATGTCTCCAGGGATGGAGCTTCAATCACATTTCTCATCAACCTGTTTCAGTGTTTCACCACCATCATTGTAAAGAGCTTCTCCCTAATGTACAGCTTAAATCTACTCTAGTTTAAAACTCCCCCCCTATTGCTGCATGCCCTTCTAAAGGATTGTTTAAACGAGTGTGTAGGGTGGGAGACAGGCCTGTCACTTCTGATGTGGCAGGTGGTCGAAGTTGTGTGTAGGTGTAGCACAGGCAGCAGCTGGGTTTGAGGCCAGGCTGCTGCTTCTGTTCTCTGTTTGCAGCTCTTTTCTCCTCTGCTTGGCAGAGGGAGNCCCTTGCCCTGCTGCCCACACTGCTCTTGCTGCAGCCCAGCACACAGTTGCTGTCTGGGCTGCATTTGCACACTGCAGCCTCATGTTGAGCTTTGCATAAACCCAGACCCCCAGGGCCTGTTTCTTAGGGCTGCTCTCAGCCAGAGAGGTTCTGTGCAGTGTGAGAAGCTGCCAGGCAGTGCAGTGCTTGTGCTGGCACATTTGGTGTCAGGCACATGCTGGGCAATCATTACTGGATGTCATAAATTGATGGCATTGATCACATTTCATTAGTGGCTTTTGAGGAGCCTGTGCAAAATGCATTCCTCAGCTGGGCCATCTCCTGAGTGATGTTGTGGAGATGTTCAGGTGGCTGCCTTTAAAAGGCTGGATGTAATGCAGAGGAAATACAAAGGTAGGAATTAGTTAATATTGGCCAGTGGAATGGATAATGATTGAGTCTTTTCCATGGTGATAACTGAACGTAAAAGATATTTTCTTTCTTTGGTAAGAGGATGTGTAGTAACTGTAATGACCCTGAGAGAGCTGGGGATGTTTGGCATGGAGAGGAGGAGGCTCAGGGGAGACTTTGCTGCTCTCTACAGCTACCTGAAGGAGGCTGTAGCCAGGTGGGGCTGAGCCAGTGACAGAACCAGGGGACACAGGTTCGAGCTGCCCCAGGGGAGGTTTAGGCTGGATGTTAAGAAGTTCCTAGCAAAAGGAGTGGTTGGCACTGGAATGGGCTGCCCCGGGAGGTGGTGGAGCTCTGGTCCCTGGAATTGCTTAGAAAGATTCTGGATGTGGCACTTGGTGCCATGGCTTAGTTGATTAGGTGGTGTGGGGTGATAGGTTGGACTCGATGATCTCAGAGGCCTTTTCCAACCTGGTTAATCCTGTGATCCTGAGAAGAGTAGCAATGAAGTGATATTGTTAGCATTAAATTTCCTGTGCATAAAGCTGCCTGACAACTGACCTGACCTGAATCAGCATTTTCCTTTAATCTCTCAAAATGAGCCAAAGGGACATTTACTCCTCTCCACTCCTCTCTAATTCCTAGAGATTAAAAGTCTTACCAGAGCTCACTCTTGGCATCTATTAGGAAGAAAAATAACCAATGTGGGAAGGAAGTGAGTTTCCTATAGCTGGGCCCTTAGGATAGGAAGAGACCAGAATAACCTTGAGGTGAGAGAGGTATCCTTCAGGATCTAGGGGAGGGGGGAAAAAAAAGAAAAAAAAAAATCAGTCATTAAACCTAGAATTTCTGGAGCAAATATTTCCAGAGGTAAAGCAGACAAGTTAAAGAATTGAGTTTGAACCATGTTTTGCAAAGCTCCTTGTGGGAGAAGTGAGGATGCACTGCTATTTTTGCTCTGCCATTTTAGCAAGTACAAATCTGTAGATTTGGCATTGCTTATCTTGGGGGGAAAAAATCTATTCTTAGTTTAAAGCTAAATAACAAAACTCAGATGTGTGCACTGAGGTATTGGTTGCATATGACAGGCAGTGTGTGAAAGTGCCTGCAGGAAGAAAGGATTTAGAATAAATGAAACATCTCTGAATTTGTCTTGGCATCAGACCTCCTGTTACCTCAGCAAGGCCTCTTCTAGTCAGCATGGCTTAAAACATGCCTCTGACTCTTTGCAATGCATGTCTGAAGTGGACACTGAGCAGCCAAACTTCGATCCAGATAGCTACAGTGTGAGATCATAACTTTCACTACAGTCACCTGTGCACTTCAGGGTGCTCGAATGCAGCCACCTGTGCACTTCAGGGTGCTGGAATGCAGTCACCTGTGCACTTCAGGGTGCTGGAATGCAGTCACCTGTGCGCTTCAGGGTGCTGGAATGCAGTCACCTGTGCGCTTCAGGGTGCTGGAATGCAGTCACCTGTGCGCTTCAGGGTGCCGGAATGCAGCCACCTGTGCGCTTCAGGGTGCTCGAATGCAGTCACCTGTGCGCTTCAGGGTGCTCGAATGCAGCCACCTGTGCGCTTCAGGGTGCTGGAATGCAGTCACCTGTGCGCTTCAGGGTGCCGGAATGCAGTCACCTGTGCGCTTCAGGGTGCCGGAATGCAGTCACCTGTGCACTTCAGGGTGCTTGAATACAGTTATTTGTGTACTTCAGGAAACTTTGAGTATTAAAGATGTGTTAATACTTCACAATTTCCCTTTCAGGGAATTCTCAATGCCAAACTGTATACTGAAGTTCCTTTAGAGTCCAGTGTATGCTCTTTATGTAGAAACTAATCACATTATGAAGTGCTTCCAATCATTTAAGAGATTTGGGTTCTTGGTCATAGACATAAGTCATAGAATCACAGAATGGTAAGGCTGGAAGGGACCTCAAAGCTCAGCCAGTTCCAACCCCCTACCATAGGCAGGGACACCTCCCACTAGTACAGGTGGGCCTCGTCCAACCTGGACTTGAACACCTCCAGGGAGGTTGTGGAGCACAGAAGCACCCAACATGATCAAAGATCAAAGATCACATTGGGTGCTTCTGTGCTCCACAACCTCCCTGGGCAACCTGTGCCAGTGTCTCACCACCCTCACTGCAAACAACTTCCTCCTAACATCCACTTTCAATCTCCCCTCTGCCACTTCAAACCCATTGCCTCTTGTCCTGGCATTACCAGACCTTGTCAGTAGTCCCTCCCCAGCCTTCCTGTACCCCCCTTCAGATCCTGGAGTAAATGGTATTCTAAATTTCATAGCTAGGTCACTGGGAAAGCCAAACCAAAGTGCAGCTAAGGCTGTCCACATTCAAAGCATCTTCCCACTGATATTAGCTGAGATGGTGCAAATAGGTGCAGTGGTTGCAAGTCAGCACAAGTTGCTCAGAGTAAGTTCTTCACCTACTTTGGCTGCTCAGGGACCTTAGAGCTGCTCAACAAATCTGACTTCAGTATTTTGAAGTGATAAATGTATAACTCTTCTGGAAGTAGTTGCTATTTTATCATGTGGGTTGTTTTTTGGGGGGGTTAAGGAATGTGTTTCTGCATGGTCTCAGCTCTAAGACACAATGAAAGCTGGGGCATTGCTGGAGTTGGGTAGCTGGTGAAGAGCTGTGCAGGCTTTGGGTTTATCTGAGGTTCAGGGAGATAATAGCACAACAGGCCATAAAAATGACCATTTCCAGCTGTGTGCTTTGTAAATCAATCTTTTATACTGCCAGATAATTAATCAGAATGAGTGGGTGTCCTAGGTTTAGCCAGTGGAGACTGCTTATGAGTATGTGATACCACCCTGAGGTCATGCCAGCTTTAAACCTGAAGTGCTGTCTGGAGCAAAGTACCCTGGGGCTTGAAGTTCAGATTGTAACAAGAGAGGCTTCCTGTGCCCAATGGCTGTTTCCAGTCTCTGGTTTGGGGATGTTGGCCTTTTCCCCTGGGCTGGCTGAGGGCTTGCAGGGTGGGGAGCTCAGTTTGTGGCTGTCTTCTGCTGCTGCTTCTGCTTTTGCTGTGCTTTTCTGCATGTTGAGAGCACACTCAGCAAGTTTGCCAACCACCCCAAGCTGTGTGGTGCTGCTGACAGCTGGAGGGCAGGATCCATCCAGAGGGTCCTGGGCAGGCTGCAGAGCTGGGCACAAGCCAACCTCAGGAGGTTCAACAAGGCCAAGTGCAAGGTCCTGCAGCTGGGTTGAGGCAACCCCAAGCACCAATCCAGGCTGGGCAGTGCCTGGCTGGAGAGCAGCCCTGAGGAGAGGGACTTGGGGGTGCTGGTGGAGGAGAAGCTCAACATGAGCCAGCAGTGTGCACTTGCAGCCCAGAGAGCAACCAGAGCCTGGGCTGCAGCAGGAGCAGTGTGGGCAGCAGGGGGAGGGAGGGGATCCTGCCCCTCTGCTCCCCACTGCTGAGACCCCACCTGGAGTACTGCATCCAGTGCTGGAGCCCCTGGGACAAGAGGGATGTGGAGGGGCTGGAAGGTGTCCAGAGAAGGGCCACGAGGATGAGCAGAGGGCTGGAGCTGCTCTGCTGTGAGGAGAGACTGAGGCAGTTGGGGCTGTGCAGGCTGGAGAGGAGAAGGCTCCCAGGTGACCTTCTTGTGACCTTGCAGCATCTGAAGGGGGCTACAAAGAAGCTGGGGAGGGACTTTTAGGCTGTCAAGCAGCGACAGGACTGGGAGGAATGGAACAAAGCTGGAAATGGGGAGATTCAGACTGGATGTTAGGAAGTTGTTCATCATGAGGGTGGTGAGAGCCTGGCAGGGGTTGCCCAGGGAGGTGTTGGAAGCCTCATCCCTGGAGGTGTTTAAGGCCAGGCTGGCTGAGGCTGTGGCCAGCCTGATCTAGTGTGAGGTGTCCCTGGGCGTGGCAAGGGGGTTGGAACTGGCTGATCCTTGTGGTCCCTTCCAACCCTGACAATTCTGTGGTTCTGTTCTGTGATGCTGTGGCTTATAGCAAGTTCTAGCAGTGATATACCTGTAGTATTTGGGTTTTTTGATGCCAAAAATGGAACAAATCATTGACTCTTAGAGTGCTTTACTTCTTAAAAGCTTCTGGTTTGCTGTGGTGTGATATATTCTAGTAATGTTTTGAACTAAGCAGAGGTGAGAATTTCCTGCAGTCTCTCTTCATTTTGCATGACTTGCACTTGGCTTTGCTAAGTGATCACGTGCAAAATGTGTCTATACTAATTCTTCCTGAAAACATTGAATGGAATATTAATTGGCTTGTTTGGCACACAGCTGGGATCCCATGCATTGACCTTTTGTGAGCCTGTGCAGGTTTCCTTTGTCTTGCAACAGCTTGATCATGTTTTGTGCAAACTGATGTAGCTTTTGGAGACAGCAAGAGCATTTGCTTGTGGGGTTTCAAATAAAAACAGTTTTCCACAGCTGTGGGCCTGCTGATGCCAGGTGTCCACAGATGAAACTGTTCCTTTCTATTGTAAAGAAAGATCCACAGGCATGCTTGTGACCATCTCTCCCCAGTTCTTTCTGACCCCCTTTGATAATGCTCATATCTGAGAATGAAAGCAAAATCTAAGAAATGGCAAATCAAAACCCCCAATGATTTCCAGGTGAAAACTATTTTTTTAAAGGTGGGTGATGAACTACAGGGCTTGTTCCCATCAGCTGCCTATGCTACATCACATAACAGCTTTAAGTTTTGCATTTGGGATGGGGAAGAAGTAGTCAAAACGATACCAGTGTTCATTGTGCAGATGCTCAGTAAGCAGATGCTGAACTTTAGAGCCTTTGTGATGGTTTGGGAGTTACCTGCCCCCCCCCTGCACTTTGTAAATCCCCCAGGCTAGACTCAGCTGGCTGGAAGTTAAGGACTGAAGCTCTATTCACAGCTTAGCACAATGTACAAGCAGAGATACACACAACAGACAGGAACAGTTACAGTTACAGCTCCCAACCACCCTTCCACCTTGTTCCCACTCCTCTGCCTTACCCAGGGTCTGCCTTAGGTGCAAGGTGAGTTTGGAGGCTGGGCAAGGGGGCTAGAAGCAGAGTGGTTAGTTGGGTTACTCAGCAGAGGCCAGAAGCTCCCAGAGAGACAGAGAGGAGACTCTGTCTGTGTTATCTGTGTTTGTGTCCTTGTTTTATACATCTCAGCAAGCCTGTGAGTGCAGCAGACATCACCTCTGTTTGCTTTTCACAGCCTAGCATCTAAGTCTTTTCATTGAAATATTCCAGTTAGCCTCAAACCAGCACAGCCTTAAACATGGTTTGGTTGGCTTCTGGTGCACACTGTGCAAATAGGCTCTCCACAGGCTTTTAGGAACCTGGAGTGAGAGGCTGGGAATTGATTCATCCTTCCTGCAAGCGCCTCTAGAGCATGCAGGCACAGGGGTCTTGTGTGTGTGGCTTGAGCACAACATTACCTAACTTCTTTGAAACTCTGCATGTGTAAATGAGGACATAATAATTAAAATGTGTCCCAGCATCCTGAGGCAAGCCTGGGCAGCAGGGGAGTTTGTGCTAAGAGTCAAAAATTTCCTTGGAGTAAAGAAAAGTGAAGTGATGCAAGTGGGTGATGGGTTGAGTTTATTAGAGCCAGAGAGAGAGGGGGGAAAAACAAAGAAGGTATCAACACTCCTTGGATCCAGCAGGGATTTTCACAGGAGTAGTCCCAAGTTGGTGGGTGTACATTCCCTTAAGACCTTCTGTGGCAAAACCAGCCCGTGGACCCTGGAAGCTGTGTTCCTTTTATACCCATAGGCATGGGATGCAGTCTCCTGAAGTCCTGGAGAGAGGTGTGCACAGAGGGTTGCCTCTTCTGATGCTGTCAGGGTGGTTTTAAAGAGGGAATTCCTGCCTCGTTTGGTTGTGAAGCCTTCTGCCTAGCTGGCAGCTCTCCTCCAGAGCTGTTCAGGCCATCAAAACCAGCACCCTGTCTATTCAGACCAGCTCACAGCTCACCTGTGTGAGGCTCCTAAAGGGCTATCAGCCCTGCCCTGGCCACATGTATTGTTTGGAGACAGTGGAGGCTTGACCCCAACACATAGGGCAGGCACAGAATCCTTCTCCTCTCTGTGTGCTTTTATGAAGTCTCTTTGGCAGCTGAAACCTTTGTAGTATTTGGAGCAGTTTTAGTTCTGCTGCTGTGTGTGGCTCTGCAAGCTCCTGCCTTGTTAGCTGCTAGATGGCTAAGGTAGGTGATGCTGTATTTATGTGTTGCAAAAGGAGACTCGAGCTGGCTAGGTTTGGATTCCTGCTGCTTTTTTCTCCTTCTGTGGCTCCTTAATACTTGTCCTTTAGCAAGTGGGGGAAGCAGCATTACTTAATGGAGCTCACCTGTACAAATGAAGTTGACAGCCAAAGAATTTGCATGGTCTGAGGAGGTGCTTGTGTACAGCAGGCTTTAAAAGAGAGTTCTATAATGAATTGTAATGGAAAAAAGGTATGGTGGGAGCAGAGAGTTGTGAGTGTGCAGTCTGTAGAACTCTGCAGTCTGCAGAATGTGTTTTTTCCTCTGAGGACAGCACAGTTTCTTCAAAAACTTTAAATGTGCTTTTTTTCTGTAATGCCATTTACAAAGAGAAAAGAGTTTTCATTTCTTTGCAGCTTCTCATGTGAGTCAGTTAATGTGCATTGCATTACACTTTTTATAAGCTGCCATCTTAAGTCCAAGAAGCAGGTTAAATGCTTATTAACTCAATGAATTACATGAAATATCAAGGGGGAAAAAATGGGTTAAACTTTGAATTTGTTTCAAGGAAAGAAATCTGAAGGGGCTCAGAGTTGATGTACAGTATTGTAAACAGAAGGACCAAGCAAGCTGCAGCAGAGGCAGCTCCTTCCAGGTTTCAGTCTGTTCAGTAATGACCTGGAGTGCATCCCAACAGCTTATTGCCTCTAAGTCTGAACAATTCTGTTAGGACTACAGGATGAAATAGAGAGCCCTGTCATACTGCAGACTCAAAAGGAGTTCACTCTTTATTATGTGCAATTTGCAGAGAAGGGTGAGTGCTGAATGGGCTTCCAGGCCAGGTTGAGCCTGAAAGACTCCTGCAGTACTCCTCCTCTTACCTCTCCATGCCTTGAGTTGGAGGCAGAAGGAATTTGTGTCTTGTCAGTATTTCCAGTCTGAGTGGTAACCTTTTTCCTTTATTTTACTGATGGGGGAAAAAAAAATAATCTGAAAGCAAACAATAGGGCACATGGCACTGAGAACTGAGACCTGGCTGTATTCAGCAGGTCACCTTCTCTTTATTTTTCTTTCTTCTTTTTTTTTTTCCCTCACTGTAAATTCCTCAGCTCAATCTCAGTAGAGCTCACAAGGTTAAAAGAGCTGTCAGCCCTTGGAGAGGAGATAAGGGTTAGAAACGGTGGTGATGTCTGGGAAGGCAGAAATTGATGCAGTGATTTGGATAGAGGAAATACAAGTTTTGAAGCCTCGTGTTGGTGATGCAGAATCCCCTACAAGTCTCTTGTGCTTAGGCAACAAACTACAGTTTATGTTGGTGCTTAAAATTCAAATCCTGTTGCACATTACAGGAATGTCTTTTGATCTGTGTACAGAGAGTGCCTGAAACTTTGAATGCAAATGGTGCACTCCTTCTGTTACTAAATGGATGAGAAGGACTGAACATGAAAGCAATTAACATCTTCATGTCCCCAGTCTAAATTCGGCTGTCCAGAGGAACTGCTTTGCATAAACAATGCGACTCAAACCTTCCTCCTGCCTGCAGAACAAGAGCTGTCAGTTAAATCAAAGGAGCCAATGCTCAGCATAGGGCTATAGAGGATTTTGCTGCCTTTGAGGATAATGGAATGAAACACTGAAAGGAAATAAAATTCTTATTTGCCTACTTGCACAAAGGTAAAACCAAACAAACGACTTCCAAATAACAATAAAAAGCTCTCAAAGGAAAAAAAAAACAAACAAACCCTGCTAGGAAAACAAGACAAAACAAACCCCCCAGAACCCCAAACAAACAGCATCCAAACCAGCACAAAAAAACCCCAAGCCAAAACAACCAACCACCCAACCACCCTCCAACCCAGCACAAAAACACCCCAAGCCAAAACAACCAACCACCCAACCACCCTCCAACCCAGCACAAAAACACCCCAAGCCAAAACAACCAACCACCCAACCACCCTCCAACCCAGCACAAAAACACCCCAAGCCAAAACAACCAACCACCCAACCACCCTCCAACCCAGCACAAAAACACCCCAAGCCAAAACAACCAACCACCCAACCACCCTCCAACCCAGCACAAAAACACCCCAAGCCAAAACAACCAACCACCCAACCACCCTCCAACCCAGCACAAAAACACCCCAAGCCAAAACAACCAACCACCCAACCACCCTCCAACCCAGCACAAAAACACCCCAAGCCAAAACAACCAACCACCCAACCACCCTCCAACCCAGCACAAAAAAAACCCCCAAGCCAAAACAAACAAACAACAACCAACCAACCACCCAACATCCAAACCAGCACAAAAAACCCCCAAGCCCAAAGGTTTTTGCCTTCCCTTGGCACTCTCTGTTTTTCCAAACAGCCTGGGGATTCTGGCTCTGCTCTAATGTGGTCATGCAAACATTTCTCATCTTACAGCTTTGTTACAGACCTGGTCTGCCTGGGTGCTTATGAAACTTGCCAATGAATTTTCCTCCTTCTGGGGGCTGCCATCTCTTTTGGACCTCCTTGTGATGATACTCACCCAGCCTGAACTGAATTTACCAAGACAAAGAATAGGAACTATTCACTTCCTCCCTAGAGGAGTACTTCTAGGAGTACAGAGAGACTGATTTTGCTTAATCACAATCAGGGCCTGTGAATTTCAAAGGATTCTGTGAATTTAAAAATGGATATTACCTTGTCCAGAAGAATCATACAATCATAGAATGGGAAGGTTGGAAGGGACCTCAAGGATCATCTAGTTCCAACCCCCTGCCATAGGCAGGGACACCTCCCACTAGTACAGGTCACTCAAGGGTCCATCCAACCTGGTTCTGAACACCTCCAGGGAGGTTGTGGAGCACAGAAGCACCCAACATGATCAAAGATCAAAGATCACATTGGGTGCTTCTGTGCTCCACAGCCTCCCTGGGCAACCTGTGCCAGTGTCTCACCACCCTCACTGCAAACAACTTCCTCCTAACATCCACTTTCAATCTCCCCTCTGACACTTCAAACCCATTCCCCTTGTCCTGGCATTCCAAGCCCTTGTCAATA
>WBNM01032596.1:205108-282265 GCA_013399055.1 Ramphastos sulfuratus | reverse complement strand
ATTCTCTCAATTAACGATAGGCAGAAATTAATTTTTCCCCTGGACTGAAACAATTGCTTGGCGGAGGATTGCCAGCTCGGCTCCAGATAGGGACCTTTCCCAGCAGGGCCCAGAGAAAGGAGGAGAGACCGAGGCGATAAGCGGGGCCCTATCAGCAGCCACAGGACGCAGTAATACAAATGTTATCCTTAGAAATGTATTTAAAGAGGATATGTTTATAATTCGAAGGGGATTGTCAGGCTGCTCCCTTCCCCCTCCCCGCAGATCCATGCTGCTGCCTTCTTCCTTACCAGGAAGCACACTCAGGCCTCTGAAAGGCTTGCAATGTCAGCACTGAATGCTCCCATGGCCACAGCACGAGGTAGGAGCAGGGAGTGCCTGTGCTGGGAATGGCCGTGGAAAGCCACAGTACCTGGGCACACAAAAGCCAGGTAAGGCAGCAAGTAGGATCTGCTCAAGGGCAGGGGCTTGCAGCACATCTGCCTGGGTCTGGCGCAACAAGAGGTAAGGACCAGACAAATATGCTGTGTGGACAAAATAGTGGTAGGAGGAATGAGCAAGAGTCCTATCTGCAGGCTGGTCTGGGTGGCAGGAAGATGAGTGCAACCTAGGGCAGGGATCTGGCTGCTGTCGCATGCAACTGTACTCCAGTGTAACTTGTGACTCAGAAAATCCTGTCATCCTAGTTGCTTTCTAAAACTATACTTTTACAGATTCCCTAAGTGTAATAGCTTTATATTTAAAAATAAGCCCTTTGGTCCACACCAACCTACAGATGCCAGTTGACCTTCAGTGTTACTCCAATGAGTATGACCCTGGCTGAAACACCCAGCCCAGTTCACACATCTGCCAAGCAGAGAACCTTCCCCTTCCCCTCAAATAATTAATGATAATACATCCAATGAGACCTTCTGGCAACCCTCGTTTGCCTCCTTTATGCAGAATCGTGACCTGCCTTGCAGCTCTACGTAAGACCTGCTCTTCTGTGTACCAATTTATCTTACTGCAACAGGTAGACAACCTCAAGATGCAGGGACAGGAGAGAGGAGTAAGAGACATCTTCATACTAGAGCAGATTGGATGGAGCTGTGGGCCTGAAAACTTCCAGGCTTGGAGACTTTGCAACTTCTCTTTCAGGAAACAAACACTGCAATCTTTATAACTACAAAAGGCATCATTCCAGTCTCCTTGAGGCTTCGCTGGTCCTTGTGGGTGATGCCCACACTTGGCTGTGCTGGCTTTCTTTTGAGGTCTACAGCTTTTGAAACATCACTTGCTCTTGCTGAGGGCAACCTAGCACTCAGTTCCTGCCACTCAACATTAACATCCTCTAAGTCCCAGCTGTTACCAGCATCACTGGTTCCACTGCCAGCTCTCTGCTGCTGTGGCAAATGTGTTCTCAGGAAATATAGTTGTGTCCCTGAGGCTGGCTGCAGGACTGCTAAATGCCCCTCTGAATAGCTCACAGGCCACTGTTGTCACACCAGCAATGGCAAGTAGACAGGCACTGTATTAAGAGCCCAGGCTATTCATTGATCTATTGTCAAATCAAGCAAAATCATCAAATAAAACATGCTGGAGAAGAAATGAGTAGCTTCATGATCAGTCTTTCAGTTCAAGACTAAGGAATGAGATTTCTGTAATTTGTTTAGTGGTTCTTTGGCTTCTGCCTTGCTTGTGCTCAATTTATCTTTTTATTTAGTTCTCACTTTCAAGTTACAGTATTATTAACATATAGCTTGCTATATTTAATGTCATTTCCATGGAAGGAACCAAGAAAAACTGATGTCTCTTAATTTTAAAAATGTCTTTCCCAAGGAACTTTGCATTTGTGACACCTTGTCTCTCACCTGACACAGTAATAATCACATTTGTTTTACGTTGCCTTACATCTGTATTTACTGAGTACTCTCCACAGCAATTGGGAATTTTACTTTCCCATCAGCAGTACTCTGCCCATGACCATTGCTCAGATGACTGCTAGCAGCCACAGAGTCTCTGTGAATCCTGGCTGAGGTAGGATCTGCATCTCTATTCGGTGCTCAGCACACAATACTGGAAGGAGGGCAGTCCTCATACACATGAGGTTCCACAAATCTCCTGGTTCCCCTCACTTCAGGTCTTTCTGTTTCCACCATACAGACTTTGTCCATCATCTGCCAGATGTGAAAAGGCAGGCAGCCTCTCTGTGGCAAGTGAGGCAAAAAAGGTGGAGAAGGTGATTTGATAGACCCTGTGGGCCTGCCAGTGCAGAGGAGTAGTATGAGACCAGAGAAAATCTGATTCAGTGAGTCTAAAGAATAGCTGTATGGTTTAAAATACAAAATTCATTTATTGATCTTGTGTGAAATCCTCTTCCGCTTGCTGTGTGCAAGTGAAGTCTTTGGGACTCATGAAGAGATGTTGTGGGCAAGCACTAAGCTCTAAAAGCCAGGCCACACTTAATGGGACTAGCTTGACCCACTAGGAGATTAAAACACAACACTTACAGATAGGCTATCTCCACTTTCTATATTACTTCAAGTTCACAGCTAGAAAGTTCTTTTAGGTGTCTCTCCGTAGCGTACTAGAGTCACTGGAAATTAAGCATGAGTCTATCACAGGACACTGAAATACAGATCATCCCTGACTATTGGGACTATCAGAAGTCCTTCAAAGTCCAGATTAAGTGAACACCAAAGATGATGGCAGGAAATTACTCAAAGGAACGTAGACATAGGCCTGATACTCACTTCACCCTCAAAGACACTTCAGAACTGGAGCACATTAGGGAAACACTAGCTGATGCTCGTAGAATAGTAACCAGAAATAAACTGATCCTCTGCTTCAGAGCCATTGGCAAGAGTCCTGTCATTGGGCCAAGAAAGATCTCTGACCGTACAGGAAAAAAATACCTGCTATGATGTTTTGTAAAAAAATGAAGACAGGATATCTGTCCTGCAACTGCCATCAAAGAAGCAGAAAATGAAAACACCAAATTCAACTTTTTTTTTTTTTTTCTGTCTCTCTTGCCTTCTGCTCTGACTCCCTCAGCAGCTCAGTTCCAGCTCCTAGGGCTGCTGGATGATTGCCTCAAATCAGCATGTAACAATACCGATGGTGCTGTGGTAATCTCTGTCACAGTCAAGCATGCAGTGCCCCGTGATTCCAAGGCCATGGGAGTCATTAATCTGAACTGTGGCTGGCTTCTTTGGCAACACTTCTACAATGACACTGACGTGTAAAGCTGGGACAGTACCCTGTGTCAAGGAAGCCCACAGAGCTATCTCTGCAATGGACTGATGTGCTTGAGATCCTTGTGCTGAAGTACTGGGTTCTCCTCATGCTGTTTGTTCCCTTCCATAGAATCATAGAATGGTAAGGTTGGAAGGGACCTCAACGATCATCCAGTTCCAACCCCCTGCCACAGGCAGGGGCACCTCCCACTAGTACAGGTCACTCAAGGCCTTGTCCAGCCTGGCCTTGAACACCTCCTGGGAGGGAGCAGCCACAACCTCCCTGGGCAACCTGTGCCAGTGTCTCACCACCCTCACTGCAAAGAACTTCCTCCTAACATCCAGTTTGTCTCCCCTCTGCCAGTTTAAACCCATTGCCCCTTGTCCTGTCATTACAAGACCTTGTAAACAGGTTCCCTTAGCACTTCCCTTATCATTTCCCATTGTTGCCAACCTGACCATCCTCAGTGAGGCTGTGGAGCCACCTGTATTAGTAGTATTTCTTCATATTTGATAGTAGTACAATATTCTTAATTAGCAGTGGCATAGTTAGATACTCAGAAAGAGCTGAGGCTAGCACTAGAAGGCAAGATCTCTGGTCGTTACTAGCAGAGGTTCCCATGTAGGCAATGGTACCAAAACGCTAAGAAGAGAAGCTAAGCTCTCTGAGCGTCCTCTGATAGCTGCATTCTTGGGGCTGGTCACTGACTGTCGCTCCACGCACATGGCAGCCTCTTTTGTTCTCTGCCATCTTCTTTCAGCTTTTGTCACTGGGCTGCCCATGCTGAGCCAGCCTGGTGGCAGTCATCTCCTGCAGATGTCCCCAGCGGTGAACTGGCCTCTTCAGTTCACCAAGTGCCTTGAAGCAATTCAAAGAAGACTGCACCAGCTGCCAGGAGGAGGCACCAGAGAGGGTCTCGTCATGTGCAGAGCATCCCAGATACCATTTATTTTCACATTCAGATGCTGTTTTGGCTTGGACAGTGTTGGAAACTCAGCTTTGAAGGTGTCTGAGGGAGCATTCTTAGAAGACAAATTGACACAGCCTGTTAATCACATTAAGGTGCTGTTTTTTCGGCAAAAACCTGCGGAGAAGGTCTCTCTTCCTGTTTCTGGTGAGAGCTGGATCTCTGAGCCAGGCTACATCCCACCAAACCCACACAGCTTGACTAAACTGACTGAAACTTTCTGCTGGTGATCTTACAGCTTGACAGGCAATGTCTTCAGAAACTGCCTCCTGCCTGGGAGGCAGGAGGAAAATGTAGCAGTAAAGCCTTGTCCACCATGCACTACTTCGCCCCCTCCCTTTCAGCCCTGTCCTTTCTCAATGCTCAGGAAAGATTAACTCCTCTCCGTGCGTCAGAGAAAGTTATTATCATTAATGAAGAATTAAAAGAGAGCGATTAATAAAGGGCCCTTATCTGGCAATGAGGAGGAGGCTGGACAATGGGAGGAAGATGGAGAAAGTGAAAAACAATAAATATGAAGCGTAAAAGGAGCCGAGCACTGCTCCCACTTGTTAGATCTCAGCTGCATCTCCTGAGGGGGGAAGGCTCCAAATTGCTAATTACTGCCTCTGAAAAGACCTCGCTCTGATATGTTTTCTGCTGAAAGGTTCCCATTAATGAAGCAGCGATGATGCCGTTTCCCTTTGACTTGCCTTCAATTCCCTCCCTGAGCTTCCTCCCAAGCCGGGAACAATGAGGCCCTGGGAGCTGGCGGCTCCCACAGGCCTCTCAGAGACTAGGCCGGGGGCAGCCGAGTGAGGGGAGCCGAGCTGGCTGTGAAATATGGAGGGGGGAGATAAGGCAAAGACAGAGGAAAGAGGCTCGCTCCCAGGAGCCCAGGGAAAATTTGCAGTTATTATGAAGGAGATGAGACAGATTAAAAGCCCTTGTGTTCTGTGCTGCCCTTTTATTTAGTGGCTTCATCTCCGAGATGAAAGAAGTTGGAAATGACTTTCTCTGCGTTTTGCTGCAAGAAGCTTCATGGCACATTTTTTGACTTTATTCCTCCCTTTGTCTCTTGTCCCCTTTCTGTCTTTCTCTTTTTCCTTTTAACCCCTAGAAGGTTTCACTGAGGAACACCATGGGAACAGGCAGATAATCTGCTGGGGTAGAGCAACAACCCCTCTACTCTCCCTGTCCTACTGGCCTGTACCTCCCTGCTGCCTGCCCGAGAAGAGATGGGCAAAGGTTTTGCAGCAAGAGCCAAGCTTCCTCTCTTGCTCCCCTTGGAAACACGTCTCACATCTGCTCTCCCACCTCCAGGCCCAGCAACAGTTCAGCACTGGTGACCATAGTCTCTGGGCAGGAAAAAGAAACCTGTAGGTACAAAACCCAGTAACGTATAACAATCTAAATGGTCTAAGAGTGCTGAACACTTTGCATCTCCAGAGCATTTCATGGGTGAAAATGGTGCTGAGAAGCCAGGACAGTTCCCATTTTCCAGGCACAGAGAGTAAATAATTGCCAGGATGAAGTTGAATGCAGGCAAGGATTCAAAAATCACACTCATTAGCCCTATTAGAGTGAGCCTTCTAAGACAGGAAATACCATAAACTGTTCAAAGCCAGATTAACCCAACTGTCCTGTTACATTTCTCTAACTCCTGTTCCCAGTTTTCTGAATTCCCCTTTGTGCATTAATGCTCCTTTTATGGAGCTGCTGCTTAGTTCTTGGGACTCTTGTGATTCTAAAAAACCCTTGTCTTTTGCTTTTGTCCTATCCCTTTCCTAAAAAAAACAACCATGTGCACCAGTCCGTTGTCTTGACTCAAGCCAAATGCTAACATCTGTTGAAATGTGGTTTGAAATGAGGAAAATAGCAAATGAAACTGGCCAGGGGGAGCACAGTTTATACCAGTTGCAAAACAGTTTGTTGACCAACAGAAAAACAGAGAACTAGTTGGGAAAATGAAGGGAGAAGAAAATAAATTAGAATGGGCTTCTGCTGCCATCTCTGCAGGACATCCAAATGTAGTATTTTGTGTACATAATTGTTTGAGTGGTTTGTTATCCTGCCTGGAATGACAGTCAGCACTGAGTGCTTGAAATGAAGGGGTAAGAAGCTCTGAAGTGGATGTTTACAGAATAACCTTCCCATCAGGGGAGTTTCTCTCTAACGCAGACAGTTTGTAGCTGGTTTATATCCTGAAGCATGAAAAAGGATTGCAGTGGTGAAACAGGATTAGATTTTAGGAAGGATTGGCTCTCAGATCTGAGAGTAAAAAGAAAACTCCTGTATTAGAAATAGGAAGCTGGCAGAAAAACAAAATACTGCAGACAAGTAGGGTGACTTACTGCCACCAAAAGTGTTATTAAAAAAAACAAAGATGGAATTCTACAGACAAAGTGGTGCACAGAAATTAACCTAAATGAAGTCAGCTATTGGAAACAGGATAACGATTATCTACCTAATGACTATTTTTCTTCTTTTAATATTTATTTCCCATGGAAATTCTTCAAATAACTTAAAGGTAATGAAAATGTTAAAGTGACAGCTCAGACTGACAGGGAGGACTAGTTAGAGAAACAGCATGTAGAAATCTCCATGAAGCAAAATGATGACTGTCCTATTGGGATACAGGAATTAGTGGCGAAGTCGAGGATCTGGTTATTTTTTAAGTATCTTGACAAACTAGGGAGGGTGCCAGAGGACTAAGGAAAAGCAAGTGCTTTACCAGTCTTTGAGCAGGGAGCAGAGAACAGGCAAGTGATCTTGGCAATTACCACCCCTGCAGAGTAACTTCTGTTCCTGGTGACGTGATGGAATAAAAAGAGGCAGTAAAAACAAACCAAAACACAAAACCAATCAAACAAAAAGAGATCTATAAGCAATAAGCAGCAGGATAGTAGGATGGATTCATAGAGAACAAATCACATCAAACAAACCTGATTGTTTCTTTAACTGAATTTACGAAATTAGTGAAGATTGCCATGAACATCATACACCTGAACTTCAGCAGAACCTCTGATACCCTGTCTTGAAAACGGACTAGTGTTGGCTTGAAGGTCAGTGCAGTCGGCTGGGTTAAAAAAGAGCAACAAACAACAAAACAAAGGTGGAAGAGTGGAAATAAAAAGGAATGCTAAGCAAATTGGGATGGTGGCAGGGTCACATCTGGCTTTACTCTGATGGCTGCCAGTGCTGTGTAAAACGAGACGAAAAGAGGTACGACGCTCAAGGAGAGGTGAGGTGGTCATTTAGGAGATAACTAATTTCCATCCTGACATGCACGATTACAGTTATAGCAGCGAAATGGAGGAGTTTGAGTACTGAGTTTATTAAAACAAAACCAAAACAAACAAAAAAAGGCAACTAAGGCTAAGTATATGGCGAAGGCTGCCCCGTCAGCAGGTAAATGATCTGTAATGGCTCCGACAGCGGCATCAGCCGCAGCGCAAACCGACACCGAGAAGCCACTTAGACTCTGGCAGCCCGGTCTGAGAGGTGGGGCGGGGCTCTCCAGACCGGGAGGCCGCCGCGGCGGATCGCAGCGCCCTCTCGGCCGGGCCAACCCTCACCCGCCCCGCCGCCGCCAGACCCGCCCCCAGGCGGGGCGGGCGAGGAGGAAGTGGCCCGGGGAGGCCGGAAGCGCTGGTGACGAGGGGGTGGCGGAGCGGGACGCGGGGCGGTGAGTGGGGTCGGGGTGAGGCCGGGCGGAGGGGCGATGAGTGCGTGAAGGGGAGCGGCGAGGGTAGCGCTTTCCCGGCGGGGTTGCCTGGCGGAAGCACTGGCTTCTCCGAGCAGGGAGGTGGTGGGGCCGGGTACCCTGAGGGCGCTCGGACCAGGGAGGGCGGCCTGCGGCAGCAGGTTCTCCACCAGGCTGGAGGTGCGGGTGTTTGAGCCCGGTGGGAGGTGGGAACAGAAATCCCACTACTGTAAGACGAATAGGGAGAGGGAGGTGGTAAGGTGAGGGATTTGGCCAGGACTTTGGGCTTGGCACACTGACAGCCCTGAGTGGAAGGGATGGGATTTTTTTGTCAGTAGGAGTTGAGGCTCGGTCTCGTACACCCTGTTCTAAGGAGCGCAGGGTCCTGCGTGCCTCATTTCCTCCTTGAACTGATGCCGGCTTGTAAACTACCTATTTTACCGTCTGGTTTACCCTCAGATTTGCCGCTTGTCTACTTTTTGGAAGACTTGTTTACTGAGCAGGCTAACCCTTCTCTGTGGCTTACTGGCAACAGTTAGTAAACTAGTTACTGGCTGTGATAACCTTAAGGTGTGTAATACAGCATATTGCTTCAACGCAAAAGCTGCAACCTTAAGGCCTTTTCAGACAGAAAGCACTTAACCCAACTGCTGCAATATCGAGGTCTCTGCTACTGTGGTAAGAAAAATTATTCAATCCTTGCAAAAGGAGGAAGTAAGCATTAGCCCAGAAAGTGGCAGTTGTCCTGCACTGGGTTCTCCCAGGCAACTCCAAAGTAAGTATGTAACTTGGCTAACGTTACAGAAGCTATAGCATGCTGTAGGCTAGTGGCATTTGTGTCTGGTGCTAATTGTCTGTTGTTGTTTTTTGTAGGTATTGCCAATGGATGAACTGGTGCATGACCTGGCCTCAGCCTTAGAGCAAACTTCAGAACAAAACAAACTAGGTGAGCTATGGGAAGAGATGGCCCTAAGTCCACGGCAGCAGCGGCGGCAGCTTCGCAAGAGACGGGGTCGTAAGCGACGCTCAGACTTCACACATCAGGCAGAGCACGCCTGCTGCTACAGCGAGGCCTCAGAGTCAAGCTTAGACGAAGCTGTCAAGGATTGCCGTGAGGTGCTGACAGCCAATTTTAGTGACTCTGATGACATGGCAGTGGCCAAACGACACCCGGCTCTCAGTGCCACTCTGAGGAGCAAGCAACACTCGTGGCATGAGTCAGACTCCTTTACAGAGAATGCACCCTGTCGACCTCTCAGGCGCCGACGGAAAGTTAAACGTGTGACATCTGAGGTGGCTGCCAGTCTCCAGCAAAAGCTCAGGGTGTCAGAGTGGAACTATGAGAGGGGCTGCAGGTTCAAGTCAGCCAAGAAACAGTGTCTTTCACGCTGGAAAGAAAATACCCCTTGGACATCATCTAGTCATGGTCGTTGTGAATCAGGAGAGAACAGGCCCTTCCTCAGCAAAGGTGGAAGGAAGGAGCGGATGGAGTGTGAAGCTGATGAGCAGAAACAGGGCTCAGATGAAAATATGTCAGAATGGTGAGATCTTGGTTTCTTCCTTGTGCTAGTCAGATGATCACTTTGTGTGCAGCTGCTTGTGACTCCTGTACCTTGCTTTCAAAAATTCTTATCAGAATTATTCAGTGCTACTCTCTTTTTGAAGAGAAATATCTCAGCTGCTTCTAAACTAGATTTCTTTCCTGTCAATGCTGTACTGACGACCAACAACACTTCCTTGAAAAGTTGGCAAGCTAAGGTGTTTTGGCTTCTGTTACACAAGGAGCCCTCTGAAGTGTCTGTGGCCCTGCAGCTACTACAAAGTAACATGCTTGTGGCCTAAGGTTTAAGAGAGCAAACTCACCTCTTGGCACTTGTGTTGCATGATTGATATGAACAGGTCTCATTTCTTGTTTTCAGAATTTACCATAAGTTATTAGGTTATAAGGTGCCATTATTAGTACCGTAAGTACTAATAGAGCACAGATGAGATCTCCTGTTGTGATTGCTAGCCCTCTGAGCAGGTACTGTGTGAACCTTAGTCAAAACATCTTGTTCACAGTTCTGCATCTCTGCTCTGGGTCTGGAGTAAGATCCTGAAAGGCTAGCTATGGGGACAATGTAGTGAGATGTTGAAGAAATTGGGGAAAACTTGCATGACTTACAGAAGGGTCTAGCATACCTTCATGTCCAGTTTTGGAGAACTTTAGTGCATTTGTGGTAGAATCTCATACAGGAGAAGAAAACGAGATACGTAAATGTTGTGGTTTGAATTATGCGTTACTCTTGGGACTCTTTCCCCTTGAAGTGTGACTTTTATTCTCTCTGTGGAAGGTTTGGGGTTATAGAACTGGTTCTATATGAAGAGATTTTTCAGCTTAGAAAATAAGCAACTACTGAGAATTGAATGGAGTATTTGTTCCATGAAACACGAGGTTTGGGACTCCACTGTGCAACACTGTGGAGGTGAAAAAACTTAAGTATTTCCTATAGGAGGATGTGGAGCATAGATTTATCAGGGTTTGTTAAGCACTGCGTTCCAGATGGAAGATGTGACTCACGAAGTCCTGAATCTGCTGAGTGTTAGAAGCTTGAGAAATATAGAGAGGTAACATTCAGTCTGCATTTGTCATGTTCTTGTATTCTTTCCTCAAGCATCCACCATAATAGACACTATCAGACAGAGAACACTGAGTTTGGAAAGTAATCGTTTGATCCAGTATAATTGTTCATATGTTAAGGTTCATTGAAGTGTTCTGGATGCCTACCTCCTGCAGTTTGTCATAGTGGACAGGTGGCACTTGTGTATCAAGAACTTTGTGGGTAATAGCTGGAAATACAGACTTCTTTATGGTATTTTCTGGGAGATGCTGAAAAGCATAGTTCGTAATACATCCTCACTGTCCTGATCCAGGGGACCACTATGGTTTTTTTACTGCATTGGTGTGGTATGTATGTAAACATTACAGGGTGGAAATAGCAAAAAAGTGGCCCCCCCCCCCTTTTTTTTTTCTTCTCCTTAAAAAACAATAGTAACTTTTTAATTTTAAAAGTTGGATACAAAGTGGACCTTTTCAAGAGACTCTCGGATGCCTCTTTTGCTACTCAGAAGCACTTCTATCTTTTCAGAGCTCTTCGTTTGTAGTCCAGGAAAGGGAATGTGCTGAGTAGCCCCTGAAATGTTCCACGTCAGTGGTGATGGGCTGAGAGATACCCTGACTTGATGTGGCGGTGATAGACAGTGTTCCTTAAGAATTTTTTTCTTCACCAGTCAGTCTGTTCCATCATGTCAAGCTTGAACTTAAACCAGCCGGCTTTCAAGCAACCTTTATTTGTGCCAGCCTTTGAAAGAGTAAACAAACAGCTTTGTCTGGACTGTTACTTGAGGACCATGCTGGGAGATCACTTTGTTCTGTCTCACTTGTCCCTTGCTCTCAAACTAATTATTGTGCAAGCATCTGCATCAAATGACATTTACCATCTGCTGCAAATCCTTGCGATTCTCTTTGGAAAGCCAGAGGTTAGAATATTCGACCTCGCCAACACCACATGTGTGATCTGTGCTATGACTCACTAGGGAGGGTCAAAGTTGGAAAGAGATATACATACGACCCTCTTCACTGCAGAGTATCCCTCACAGCAGCGAAGGATCATGTTTTGGTCTCTGCTGCTCTAAATATAGCACTTCACTGCTAGCAGCAGAGTGAAAACTGGCTGTGCTTACCTCATTCTCTCTGTGCTCTAGCTGAGCTGTTTTTTTCTGATACCATAAGATGCTGTACTTTGCACAAATGTATAACAAGGACATACCCTGAGAAAAGGAGGAGAAAATTAGATGCCTAGGAGTATGGTATGGTTGCCATCACAAGCTGATGGGAGGGAAGGTGACTGATACAGCTTATGGCCCTTGTAATAAGTCTGTGGTGGTCTGGTGATTTAGAAAACACTTTGATCCTGAATTGGTTGTACTGTTACTGCTCTACAAGGGAGGAGTGTCAAGGAACTAGGCAAACTGTTTTATTTGTTTGTAGGCAAACTACTTTGTTCATTTTTTCCTCCCCTCCACTGACACTTGCCTTTCTTGGTTGTGTAGGAATGTAAATGCTAAAACACTCAGACTTTTCACTGCTTTCTAGAAGGCTCCTTATCCTAAGCCAGGTCAAAACTCTACTGTATTCAGTAGATAAACTCCCATTCACAGAGAAAGCTTTGCATATGGATCCTATAATGAGGAGGTAGTTTTTATAGTTTAATTCTGGGATTGCATCTTGGACTTTTCCCAAATGAAGATGTGCTGCATATTGTGATTCAAAGTGAGCTTGAAATAAAATCTTTGAAGTTGTTTGCCAAACATGGCAATATGTGAACACAAGCTGGGAGATGGAAGAATGTACAGGAACATGATGAGGAAAGGGTGATGGTTCCAAATTAGGTAATGATGTGGCTCAAAGCCTCGTCTATAAATGATTGTGGGAACAACAAAAGCAGCAAATGGTCTTAGTTTAAGTAGCCATTTGTATATGTGTGCAAAGGTAACAATTAACTGTTAAGAGCCATAATACTTTGGAATTAAAGTGCCCTTCTGTCCTTTAATTCTTCGAGATTCTCTGCATCCGTAATAAAGCAAAGGCAGGTTATTTATTTGATTACCAAAGTTCTTTCTCCTGTTGGTCTAAGATGAGCGCTCCCAGAATGCTCTGGGTTTGGTTTGAAGACAGAACAAACCATAGTGCAAGAGCTGCCTGAATAATCTCTTTGAAAGATGCACTTACTCGTAAGAGATGTGCAGTTTGTCTAATCTGCTCTCAAGTGCCATAACTCTTAATATGTCTTTTTCAAACTGAGGGTTACACTGACCCACCAATGCTCTGTGGACTTTGCTGCCTTGCTGCTGATATATCTGTTGATTTAATCCTGATAGGCAGCTAAGCCCCACCCCACCACCCACTCATCTGCGGTGGGATGATGGGGAGAGTTGGAAAAGCAAGAAAACTCATGGGCTGAGATAAATTTGGTTTAATAGGTAAAGCAAAAGCCATGTGCATGAGCAAAGCAAGACAAGGAATTAATTCACTACTTCCTGTGGCAGACAGATGTTCAACCATCTCCAGGGCAGCAGCATCATGTGTAACAGCTACTAGGGGAAATGAAAACACTGTAGCTTCCAGCTGTCCCCTCTTTCTCTTCCTTTCACCCAGCTTTTATTGCTGGGCACAACATCATATGGTGTGGGATATCTCTCTAGTCAGTTAGGGTCAGCTGTCCTGGATGTGTTCCCTCCTTGCTTCATGTAGTCCAGGAAACTGCAGGTCTGCTTGCAGTCAGTGCAACCTAAGGAGAGGGCCTCTTCAGCACTGTTCAGCAGTAAGTAAAACATCAGTGTGTTACCAGCACTGTTTTGGTCACAAATCCAAAACCTTACGCCATAGATCTACTATGAGGAAGATGTAACCGTGTCCCAGCCAAAACCAGTACAGTATTCCAGCCTGGTTGTGTAACCAGTGCCCATCCTGGGTGTGCTGTACAGTTGCTTTACCCTTGGGAAGGGAGCTGTTTCGATGACAGCCTGCAGTGGCAGTCAAGATCCTGGCTAAGCTGATGGATTGGAGGCCAATCTCTCGGTAAAGAAAAAAATTCCTCTCTCTTGGAAGGCAAGTGACAAAGACAGAGTGTTCAGCTTCCCCTCCTTCTCCAGCCCAGCCTGACCTTCTGCAGCCCCTCAGTGCCTCTTGTTTTCTTATTTTTATAGAAAATCAATATCCCTCCTGACACAAACAGTAGCTCAGGCAAAAGAATAAATGGGGGAAACCTGAGATCTCTGTCTGTCACCTCTCACTTTAACTCCCCCAAACTATTTAATTATAAGCATGCTTTGCTCCAGGTGTTTGCGACAGTGAAATTGCTAAATGAGGACCATTTTAACCAAAGATTGGGTGATCAATAACACTCTATAGCAGTAGCTTGTTGGATCAATAGCATTCATTATGTCATGGTTAAGGTAAGTAGCCTCCTTTGCAAGTGGAGGTCATTAATCAGTGCTTACTGGACCTGCAGAAAGGCTTGTGTAGGAGTATAGTTTGTGTTCGTCCCTGAAGTGTGAAGAACGTGAGACCTGTGAAAGTGCTCCAGTGAAGCACTAGCAGTAGTGTTTATCTATAAGGAACTAAAGAGCTTCCAGTACAACAGGATGCTTAAAGTGCTATTCCTATGATGTGGAATCTTGATGCTTTTTCCTTTCTGAGGTTGCTAAAACCCCTTATGAAGTAGCCAATCCTTGCATCTGCTGCTTCTGAGGACCATTAATTCAGGCTTTCAAAAGGGAAAGCAGACACACTTAAGATTTGCCTAGGGTCATACAGTGAGTTGGTAGGAGAGTTAGGGTGAAATGAGTGGCTCATGGTTCTCAGTCTTTGGCCTTACTTGCTATGGTATATATGTGGCAGGGTGAATAGGTAGTCAAACTCTGTAATGAATTGATTTGGAATTTGGTATTAACTTACATATTGAAATGTGGGGATGATGTACAGACTGTTTATCCCTTAAATGGCCTTTATACAACAATGAATATGCAGAGTTTGTAGAAGACCCATCATGAGGAGTTGATTTGGCTACACTTCAGAGTTCATCTTCTAAGAGCATTAATATGCTCACGAAATGGAGCTTTATTATGTGCCTGCAGTTATTTGGGGCTTCACATCTTGTGGTCCCTCATTCTTCAGCTTTTTTGATTGAGGGGTCTCCATTTGATGCTGGTGTCTAACATGATCTGATTTCTTCGGAAAAGAGGGACTTGGGATTGCTTTCTAATAGTGTGCCCTGACTGGACATTGGTTCTAGTGCTGAGTTACACCTGACTCACATCTAAGGCCTTGGTGCTGCGGAGGGTGAGCACTAAATAGGGTCTGCTTGTTCTGATACCTCTCAGCTAAATCAGAGGAAGTACTGTTCAATGTGTCCAAGGACTGAATTAATATCGGTGTTAAAGCCATCAGATGCTTAGGTCTGACCTGAGCATGTACTTATGCTACAAATATTCATCCAGCTTTACAGTCAATTAACGCCCTTCTACACGTTAATTTCTAGTTTAATTCTTTGTTTCAAGAATTAAGTCTTCTGTAACTGCTTCAGCAAATGTGAAGTGTGCTGTAATGAGGTTGTATTTAGCAGCAGCTAGTCATGCTGTGCTAAGATATTTAGTTGAAGAGTTGTGCATACACCAACTGCACTTCCTCCACATAAAATAAATTTGCCATAGATTCAAGGGGGTGTTTCTGTACTTGTGTAACATTTTTGAGAAAAAGTAATCTGGAAAAACCCAGAAGATTTTCAGTAGCTGTAAAATGATCCAAGGAAAGAATTGTTAACTGCACTTAATTTCCTAGTGAGTGTTACGGACAATGTCATAGTTAGGTTATTAACTCTAGTACCAGAGGCAAATGCTGTTGTATTAATTACTTTTTGATAACTTAGAACTAGCCTAGATACAGGTTTCTATTTCAAGTGATGCAGCATTGCAAGGTTTTTACAGAAAGCAACTATGTCTCATGCTAGAGTCAGCAGTGTGATTTGTGTGAGATACGTAAAGCATTTTGGGCTGAGAGAAGCTAGTAAAACTTAATATAAGTGGGGTTTGGTTTGTGTCTGCTGCAGTTGTAACAATGGGGCTTTTTTTTTTTGTTCCAGTGAAACCAGCAGTGTATGCAGCAGCAGTGATCCTGGCCTGTTCACCAATGACGAGGGCCGCCAAGGTAACAACTGTCTGTGATTTTCCTCATGTATTGCTGGTGTTTTATTGTCTGTTTTACTTTCTTTACAAATACAAAGAAAAATCTGTGATTCAAGAGGTACAGAGAGGGAAGTATTGGAGAAGGGCCAGTGGCGTTGAGGGGCTGGAAGTTAAGAAATTAACTGAAGGCCACAAAGGTATAATTTCAATAACAGTACTCTCTTCCTGCTGGAGTACTTAGTGTATGAGATCCATAATATTTGCAATATAATAATCTACTACTATGGAAAGGCACACAAATACAAGAGGAGTTCCATAAATCTCCATGATGAAAGAGCAGTGCTTATGATTTGTTTCTATAGGTGATTTAATTATTGTTTACATACCATTAGTACCTGAATCTGTTGTTTTCTCTATGGGCAGGAAGAGAAGATAAGAAAAAATATAATCTGTTAGTACTTCTAGGTCATGTAAGAACTGTGCTAAGACAAAAGTAATCCNTGGCTGTCTGGGCTGCATGCACACACTGCAGGCTCATGTTGAGCTTGTCATCAACCGAGACCCCAAGGTCCTTCTCCTCAGGGCTGCTCTCAGCCATTCCTCACCCAGCCTGGAGTTGTGCTTGGGATTGTGCAACAGGGTTTGTTTCTTTATATGCACATTTGTCCCTCGCACTATTATGCATTAGCTGTCTCTAGTATTTTCAGTATCAGTTGTAGAAATGGTTTCTTAGGAAGTTTGAGTGTGGAGTGTACTCTGGTTTTATTTATCAGTGACGGCACAGCGTCCAGTTTATGGAAGGGTATGGCAGAGCTAAGTGTGGAAGAGGTTGTATTAGGCATAGAAGCATTCAGAACTGTTATACTTGAAGCAGGTAGAATGTGACCCTAGAGACCTGTAATTCTGCACTGCTTCTGCTGATGTGCATTCTCATTTTGTCACATTTCACAAGCTAAGATTTCAATGAGATCTCTCCTGGGAATGTATGAGAGCTAAAGGAAATAATATCAATATCGGGAACTCAGTAGGAAATGCTGCTTCCACTAGCTTGTACTAACCCAGGTATCTGTGTGTGAGGCAATACACCAGCAAACATGCTTACATGTTTTCTGATGATGTGTTAGGCTGTGGAGATGATCTGTTAGATAGTTCAGATACTTTCTCTTAGAGGATTTCAAATCTTAGCTTTGACCTTTGCTGAAAAATAACTGTTTCCAGCCTCCCATCTTTAAAAAACAACAGAAAAGTTGTCCTCAAATACTTTGTTCTCTTTCTACTGTTCTGAGGGATCTGAAATTAGCGAGCACTTGCATATCAGATAATGAAACAGGGTGGTGACTGAAGTGGTGAGTTTTCACTTCATCACCTTAGGCAAGATTGGTGTAGACTGGATATTGCGTGTGTGTGTGTGTGTGTATGTGTATATATATATACATACATACATGTTTATATGCTTGCCCTATATACTTGACCTGGATTTTTATGCTATTTTAGACATTAACATTTGCCTGCTACTGTTAGCAGTGTACTCAATATACAAAAGCATATAGAATACACTACTTAAATTAATAAAATGCAATTACAACCTTTACTCTCTAGGTACTGGAAGAGATTTGATATTCTAGTCATCATGCCTTTGTCTGTTCAAACAGTTTTCACTTTAATAGCTTTCTGGCCAAGATGGTTTTGCTTACAGTTATGTTAAAAAGGGTAAAAAAACTGTTGTTGCACTTTCAAGTTAAATAAGAAACATCTCCCTTTGCTTTTTTTAGAAACAGCTCTCCACTTCAATGAGATAGAGAGGAGAGCACAAAACTTTTTTTTGGTCACAGATCATCATCTTAGAAATAATTTTCTAGTACAATTCCAAACTGAATAATGGGAAATTTAAAATAGCAGTGTACTTAAATTGAATGTAGTTTCCCCCCTCCTCCACCTTTTGAGGTTATGTCATGTAATATTTGTGCTGTTGCTAATTAAATAGGTTATCTTTGCAATTCCAGCTACTAGTTCACTTGTGTGAGGAGAAAATGGTCCTAGTTTATGATTAGATTGTAAGCTTTCTGTTTGTTTGTGGATTTTGTTGTTTTGTTTTGTTTAAATGCATTGGATTCTCTGGGTGCAGAAGTTACTGTGGTATCAGCATATATGATCCTGGTTGTTAGAGTTTGTCTTGTGAAAGTAGTGATTTGAGATACAATAGTGCAGTGTTCAAGGACCCAAAAAATGGAGAGCTATTTTTGTACAAATTATAATCACTTAAGAGATAGTTTTATTTTACTGTAAGATGATTGGGGATGATTATATTTTAAAATAATATTTGTCACGAACATGATGAAAGAAAAAACTATTTCAGAGCTTTGGGGTGAGGTATTCTGTCTGTCCTGCCTGTGGCTCGTTGGAGTTGGTTTTTGGTGCTGCTTCTGCTATGTGCAAAATTGCAGCATTTTTACTAAGATGGAGTTGTTTTTTTTTTCTTCTTGTGTTCTTTTTTATTGTTGTAGTTGTTGTCTGGTTTTATTTGTTTGGTTGGGTTTTTTTCTGGCAAGGTTTGTGGGTAGGCGTGATGGGCTTCAGTCAGGAATAATGTAATTTGGTGAGCAAAAGAGAGTAAATGAACATAGATACTTGAGGTGAGACTTAATGGCAGGCAAATGGGAGTTTTCCCTAATTCAAGTGTGTTAGTTTTTTAAGACCAGGTGAAGTACCTTGTGATTCCCTGGGACTGTTACTTAGTTGGACTACTGAAAAGCAAATCATGTCAGGGTCTTTGCCCTCTTCCTGCTTTTTTCTTACACTGTTTATGTCCTATTGTTAGCAGGGAATTTCTTGCCAGGCAAGTTTGCCATGATGTGACAGTTGCAGTCTAAAATTAATTACAGTGACTCTGCTTTAGGGAAACTTTGGGAATGAGTTCTATTGCAACTGCTAGAGTTTTGCAAAGGATCTGTAGTTCTGACAGATTTGAAGAAATTTTGATTGAGATACAGCATGGTTAGTACTTACACTCAAAGTAACCATTTCTAATAGCTGTGTTCTCCTCATAGCTGCTGTCTTAAGGGGCTAGAGATCTTTCTCATCAGTGAGTTTGCTCCTCTTGCTGATCTTCTGTTTTGAAATCTCTCCAGTGACAGCCTATAACATGTAGCAAATGATTGGCCTCTACTGCTGTCACAGTAATTACTTCAGAGAAAGGGTTCTGCATGAGACATTACACAACACTGAACTAAGGTTGATGAGATTCAGTTGCAACAGAGTGCTAAAGCTGCCCTAGGCAGGTCTATAAAGAAGGTTTTGTTCTATAGGGAAATTCTGTATACTGATGAATTGGATAGTTTAAAGCATTTAGTGAGGCCCTGAAGTTACTGCAGATCATTGAAACAGAATACAAATAGAAGGCACTTCAGGAAGAAATTCCTAATGAGTCTTCAGCTGTTTCACATCCAGAAATGCCTACCTGTAATAATTTGTGGCACTGTCTCAGAACACAATGGTGTTAATTTTGGATTATCTGTCCTGTTTCTTCAGGAGATGATGAGCAAAGTGATTGGTTTTATGAAGGAGAATGTGTTCCAGGATTCACTGTCCCCAACCTTCTTCCCAAGTGGGGAGCTGACCACCGATCCGAAGTGGAGCATATTGATTCAGGCCTTGACAAGCTCTCAGATTCCACATTCCTGTTGCCCTCACGGCCAGCTCATAGAGGTAAGGTTCATAAGGAATATTATGTGTTTGAAACTTCTGAAGTGATGGCAAGAGTAGATTCTGTTTGCAGGTGCTGTAATTTAAACACATCGATGATCTGGATTTTTTCATGCTCCAATTAAAAATAGCTGCACTACTGGAGAGGATACTGAAACACTTTTACCTGCTGTCCACGTTCTTGAGTCTGCAAAGGATTTTACTTGATTTATGAGTAAATAACAATCTAACTCTTGCAAAGTGAGAAACAAGAGAGAGGATCTAATCTGACAACTGAACTGTTTTTCCTGGTGGTTCTTTTAGGAAGAATCTTTTGTGTTCATTGCTCAGTTTCTCTGGATTTGGCTTTCAGGATTTCATGCTCGCCTGAATCGCCTTCCTGGAGCTGCTGCCCGTTGTCTCCGAAGAGGTCGTAGGAGGCTCGTTGGCAAGGTATTTCTTTTTGTAGGATAATAGTTTTATATTTCCAAGGCTGATCAATTCTGAAGTACTCTTCCAAGACACAATGTGAACTGTTTTCTGCAGAAAGGGGACCTGTTCATTTTTTGTTTTGTTATCGTTTGATTTGTTTAACCACTTTGACTGTCAGAAGTTGAATGAGCAACTAAGTGGATTTTAAGGCAGGTTTGGGGTGGCAAAAACAATTGATCAGTGTTAAAAGCAGAATTAAAGAAGGTCTGAAGATAAATGATGGAGTATAAATATCAAGAAGATTTAGACAGAATGTAGGGGAGAATGGTGATGGCATGAGACTTGTGCATGCTCCTAATCCAAGGCTATGGAGGCAGAGAGGAGGCTCAAGGGTGAAGGAAGGCCTTCACTTTTCAATAGTGAAGTAGCCTAACAGGAATGGCAGCAAAGCAAGGTGGTTTTAGCAGTTGCATTTTTAGTGGGAAGACAGAAGAACTAAAAGGTATATGCAGTAATGGAGACCCAAAGTCATTGACTACGTTTGTTACATACAGAGTGAACAAGTCTTCCCCTTTTAGTGGTGTAAGTGATACTTTGTAGATATCTGTCTAAAAGAGAGAGGGATACACTTGGCTGGATCTAGATCTTGAAGAGTTGAGTGCTGCTGTCTGTCATAAAAGATGTTTCTGAGAGGGAAAGTATTGGCTGTGTTTGGCTTTTTTTATTGGGATGTGCTTTTGAAAATACTGGCATATGTTCTGAGCTGACTGGCTTTGGAGAGTCTGTTAGCAAGGTGTGTTAGAAGGGCCTGGAGTCTAAAGAAATATGACTTCTTCCTTCTCTTCAGTCACACCTGAAAGATCCTTGTTTGCCTCTTCTTCCTTCCACTTACTTTGCTTAGTTGTAACCAGTATTTAAAATACAGCTCCACAGCTGGCAAGATACTAACTTTGGGTAGGGTTCCTATGGCCACCTGCAAGTAGCTGGGCCTGCCAGTAGCACCTCTAATGATCCAGATGAGAAGGATAATATTTACTTGTTTAATTCATCTTCATCACCTTAAAGGGATCTTTGTCATTTGCAGTGGAGGTCACTACTCCCCCTTCCCCATCTCTCTAAATTGTAATCATAAATAATGAGTTTCATTCAGAGCTCCCCGCCAGCGAGCTGCTAATTACCAAAAGTACGGCTTGTAATTTACACAGTAATAAACTGTAAATTTAAACATTACAGCACTTGAAGTTCATAATTTTCCTGCTCTAACAAATAGCCCAGCTTTTACCCCTGCTGCTACAACTGCCCCCAAACTTCCTGTGCATGTTGTCCATGTACCTGGCGCAAACAAATCTTACCTGTGGAAGCTTTTTGCCCTCATCTTCAGACCCTTACTGCAAAGTGTCTCTCTTTCCTGGAGGTAGTTGCTGTGCAGCTGTGAACAGCTGATGCTTCAGGCTGTGTGCATGTGCAGGCTAGCATCAAGCACATGCATGGGGCAGGGAGAAATGTGCTCCCAGAGCAAGTCCCTTCCTAGGCTGTACCTTTTTCTTTAGCTGCTAGACATCCTGCTGATGAGTTGATGTTTTCAGAAGGGGCTAAACATTTATGCATATTCCTTATTTCATCCTCCTAGTTTTGTTGAATCTGCATTGTTAGTGAGACAGTGTTATCTCTTGTCTCTCAGCCTGTTTATGGCCCAGCTGACCCCAACAACCTTGGAAGCAGCCTGGAGAAGAGAAGGCTTCCAGGAGACCTTAGAGTAGCCTTCCAGTATCTGAAGGGGGCCTACAGGAAGGCTGGGGAGGGACTATTGACAAGGTCTTGCAATGACAGGACAAGGGGCAATGGGTTTAAACTGGCACAGGTTGCCCAGGGAGGTTGTGGAGCACAGAATCACCCAATGTAATCTTTGATCACGTTCTGTGATTCTGTGCTCCACAACCTCCCTGGAGGTGTTCAAGGCCAGGTTGGAGGAGGCCTTGAGTGACCTGTACTAGTGGGAGGTGTCCCTGCCTATGGCAGGGGGTTGGAACTGGTTGATCATTGAGGTCCTTTCCAACCTTACCATTCTATGATTCAAAGTAAGTGGTTTTCAGCCATTTCCCCTATTCTTAACAACATCTTTGTGCTGCATACTTTGTACTGGTTCAGTCCTTGGTTCACCTCTGTATAAGCATATATCATCACTAAAATAATAACCCCCAAGACCCACAAATAAAACTGAGTGATTTTTGTGCCATTCTAATTAGTTAAATCATCTTGGTTGCTCTAAAAGTATAAGGTGAAGATGATAAGTTGAGAGTGGGCTGGGAAGGAAAGGATGTGACTCAGGGAAGTAAGATCTGTTCTTACTGGTAGTGACAAACTATTATGTCTGCTCAGTGTGTGAGAGTCTGCAACCTTTTACCTGTCTTTGTATTTCAGGAGACCTCCATGAGCACTCTGGGCACCGAGAGGCTAGGTCATATTGTTAGTGATCCACGCCAGAAAGAGTAAGGCCCTTAACAGTTGTTATGTAGAATTTTGGGAGGGGAGGGAGAACTGTAGGGTCCTCTTCTCTCTTGGAACTGAAGGGAATGAAGAACTGGGTAGTAATTTAAGCATGCAGTGATGTGTAGAATGGAAAACATTCCTCTGCCAGTGACTTCTCCATATTTGCAGGTGCTGACTTCTCTTTTGTTTATAAGGCTGCCCCTATGTGTGGACACTGCTCAGATGCCATTTTGGCTGCAGTCAGCTTTTTTTTTCCCCCTCCCTTAGAATGTACCATTGCAATAACTGCACATCTGCACAGCATGAGAATGCTGTGCCCTATATGTTACTTTTTCAAAAAGATTCTATGTGGAATTATGAATTGGTTGCATCTCCAAACTGCAGAAATAATCTTGACGAGGCAGCCAGAAAATTACTTTCTCTTTCTTTGGTGTTCTGTCTTCTTCCTCAGTTAGTGTATTTAAATTGTAGTGGAATCCTTGTAATGCTATTCTTGTCAGGCAATGGATAGGTAAGGCGGGGACCTCTGAACTGTAGTGTCCAGCCTTCACCAGATGTTTGTATCCAGTTTTCTTCCTTGGATCTGAAATTTGTTGGTTTTGATGAAAGCCCTGATGATGTCTAATCTTTCTCTTTCTCCCTCCGTCTTTGTTCTCTTTGCCATCTCTCCTTATCCCCAATCTTCTGATTCCTCCCCATGCTTTGTTTGTTCCTTCCATGGCTTTGCTCTCACCTGTCCTTCCAACTTTGCCTCTTTCCAGTTTTTGGTTACCATCCATGGGGAAGAGAGATCGCAACCAGGTAAGCTGACTCTGGTTTGCCTTTTTTATTTTCTTGGTTTCCCTCTCTCTAGAAAGGACAAAGTGCTGGCTTCTGGTTTCCCAAACACAGTGGCCTGTGCCTGTGAGGTAAGGCAGCCCCATTCCTTCTCATTTTGTTAACTGATGCCTTCTGGGCTTTGAACACAACCCATGTCTCAGGCATTATATTATCTATTTGAAATGAATGGCGCAGGAACTCCTTTTGTTTATCTTCCTATTTCAGGTTAATGTAGACCTTCCACTTTAACAGTGAGTGGAAGGGAAAATGCCTCTTGACAGGAGGAGCTTTGACCTTTCAGAACTTCCTAAGAATTGGAAGATATTTCTCTTTCCAAATGATTTGATTTGCCTCCTTTGGTTCAGGCTTCTAACTGGTAGACTCATCAACAGACAAAGGAGAAAAATGGTGAGCTGATTGTAGTTAAGTAGCAGCCATAACAGGAAACTGTAAGAGGTGATAAGAGAAATAGACATTCTTGTAACTGAAACTTGTATATGTACTTCTATATTCTCCAGTAATTTTTTTACAATTTCAGAACTAGGAGGCTTTTAAACTTAAGGAGGAGTTCCCTGACAGCAGCAGCTTTTTGGTGCATAGTGCCCCTTTCTCAGAAAAGTTGAAGGCAAATGTCTAGTACTGAGTTCTAGAGTTGCAGATAGATTTTATGACAAGTCCTGCTACAGCTATGGATTATTCATTTGTCCTTTTTAAAAAATACATCAATAATCCTAGTAATACAAGTGGAGGGTTCTGGAGGTTTGTGTAGCACTTTGCAAAGCAGATTGAGATTAATTTCCTGCTTGTGGTGTGAATTATAAATAAAGAGCTGCTGAATGAAAGTGTAATGCTGGTACACCAGAGAAAATACCACTTTGCTCCATGCATTGGTTGACTGGATTATTCCATTTCTGTACTGACCTTTAAAAAATAATCTTAAGGGCTGCATATCCTACACCAAACTGTCTTGCATTGTTTTTTCCGAGTGTACTATATGTCTAACAAAGGATTTAAGATTAGCCTGACCATGCACTGCTTCGAAAATTAAACAATGTGAAAAGAAAGCTTGTGAGGTGGCTTGGGAGTGTGAGAGCAGCTCACTTGCAGTGAATTGATCTGGGAACTCACTGTGAACTGAACCTGATGGATCCGAATCTTCTAGTAGTCTTTTTCAGTGATACATATGACCATAGGGAATACTGCAGCTGCCCTATATGAAGTTCTGGGCTTGCACCATTCATAACAGTGACTTTTCTCTCTACGATATGAAGGTAGACAAGAGGCTTCCCAAAAGGAAAGCAGATTTTTTTGCTCAGGGCATGAAGCAGTAGAACATTTTGAGTATGCTGTTAGTAACCCAGCACACTGCTAGCCTTTTGTCTGAAGTGAGAGTTCTTATCTAGTCTTACCTCTCGATGTGTTGGAAAAGTCTCCTTGTATTGTATGTATCTGGAAACCATTTAACATGTTGCTAAAATCTTTTGACTTTCCAGTTCAATCCATTATCTCCTCTGTACTCTCTGGATGTGCTTGCTGATGCTTCCCACAGAAGATGCTCACCAGCACACTGCACTGCCAGGTAACTCTCTTGCTTTGCTCCTTTGGGGTTCTCTCAATTCCCTCCCATGATTATCTTCAGTAGTATTGTGAGGTCTGAACAATATTCATGGACCTGAAAGTTACCACACTTTTCCCTAGGAAATCTGTATTCAGACTTGGTGTAAAATATACTAATGCAGATTATTTACAAGTCTCAATATACCAGAGTATGTGAAAGTGAATGATAGACAGGTAGAACATACTGTGGTCTTAGAACTAAGTGTGATCTGTTCTGGATTGTGCAGTGAGTTGCTGCAGTTCTGGTGTCTTTGTACAAATGGACAGTATTGTTGCCTGCTATTAAAGTCAGAACAAGACGAGCGGGAAAGTGCTGACAAGCTTGTGTAGGTGACATGCTGAGGCATTTTGGTATCCTAGATGCCTAAAATAGACCCTCTGAGCAGATTCAGGACTCACCTGAGGTGACTTCTAATGGCTTGATACCTCTCTTGCTATAGCTCAAATGTAGATCTGATCTGGCCAAATATTGAGGTATATTTGAGTCTGCATAGCTGAGGTTAATATACCTTCTGGCACCTTCTGCTGACTAATCCTAAATTAAATTCAAGTGTTGGCCTTAGAGGTGACTCCTGTCCTTGTTCTGCAGGTGACTATGTAAAGGTAAGGTGCCCTTGAGCTCTTTCTCCATGCAAGGAGGCAGAGCCTCGTTTGGGACGAAATTCTGCTGATGTGCTTGTAGGAAGGACCAAATCTGAAAGAAATGTCTGGTCTTTCAGCCTCGTGGCTTGCTTTCCCTTGTTAATTAGTAAATAGAGCATGAAAAATGTACTGAGGTTGTATGTGTCTGAATGAAAGCTTGGCACCCACCCAGCAAAGCCTCTCCTCCCACAGGCTTCTGCAGGGAATTTTGTGATGTTGCACCATGATCTCATGCTGCTGTAGCCAGTGTGTTAAAGCTGGAAAGGAGGAGAAAGGAAGAAATCAACTCTTAAACATTCAACCGGATGAGAATAAAAAGAATTCAGAAGATTGTGCATCAGCAAATTGGTTCCTTTCTGTGCTTTGTCCCCATTTTGGGGATGTTTTGTGTCCATGAAGCAAGAAGATTTATTGGTCTCTTCATTTACAGCTAGGGTAACCTTTCTGGTGCCTTGAGTATTTCACTTAGTGCTCTACAGAAGTTTGTCTTTCAGAAATTAATATATATGCTTAGTTCCTTCCTCTAATGAACAGGTCATTGGTCTCCTGACAAACATATCCCTGATGAATTGTTACTGAATGTTAGCAGAGAAGTTGTCCCATCCCAGAGGTGGTTGTGGATTTAAGTGCCTTTAGTTTAAGAAACTAGTTCCTATTTTAGTGTGAAATGTGCTCAAGAGTCTTTATAGGAGAAAGAAATGTGGAATGAATGGATGAATGTTACATGGCCCCATGCATGTGGCAGATACTGAGCTCTTTGGTGCAAGGTGCTTGCTTTATGTGAAGGTGCTGCCAAGAGCATGGTAAGAAATTGTTCTTCCACAGAAAGGTTTTCTTGACAGTGATTGGTTTTTGGGTGCTTCAAGAGCCAAGCATATTATCAGTCCATTTTCTTACAGGAGATTCAGGTGATCTCTAAGCACTATTCAGCCAGTGGCCCAGTTAACATCTTCCTCCTTTGCCAAGGATGGAGTCAATTCCAGTAGTTTGTGCTTTAGTAAGCTTCTAACAGCTTGCACCTCATCCTGGAAAAACTTCACCCAGAAATTTGGCAGAATGGTATGTGTTGGGAGAGGTTAATCCCTTAATAATAATCTGAAATGTACTAGAGAAGAAAATGTCTTGGTGTTGTGTACATTCAGTTTCTTCAACCCGATGCCCACCATGCCAGGCAAAATGACCTCTCTCTGCTTAGTTTCTGTTATCACCAATGTCCAATGGGGTATAGTTACCAGTTGGAGCTTTTTCGCTCTCATGAGAATGGTTTCTTTGTCTCAATAATGGATTTTGGTGCAGTTATCTGGAAGGGTGGTTCATCTTGGAAGACTGGTAACAAAGTGCTTCGTTCAGGTAAAGCTGAAGGCCAGAATACTGAGCACAGTTGGAGATGTTCAAGAAAGGCTTTTCAGTGTCAAGGAGGAGGCTCTCTGTGGAGAATTCCTTGGGAAACCTTATTTGAAAGGCTGTAAAAACTGTACACTATCAAGATTACCTTTCTTGCTTTATGTCTGTGATGAGAAAAGATTTCATTCAAAGTGTATACACAGCACTGGGAATTTCACACCCATCATTAGAAGCAGTTTTGTGTGTGTGGTGACTGTTATCATTAGTGGTATAATTTTATTTTGTGAAGCGAGGAGAGTTTCCTGCTTTCTTACAGTCCTCCCAAGGGACAGCTGGTGTATTAATTTGCTGTATTGCCTCCTGGCTGTTCCCAGGCTGTTTTTCCTCTTCATCATGGAATTTTTAATGGCCCTGCTGCCTCTCGGGAGGCATGCAAGGAAGAGTACCTCGGGGATCTCTTCCTTTTTTCACATGCCTATAATTACTCTCCTTTAAGAGCACAAAGCATTTGCTAATCATGTCTTGTCTGTTAAGGTTTCAGCTTCACGATGCAGGCTGTTAAAAGCAAGCAAGTAGAGACTTGCATGGACAGCCCAAGTGATCCTTCCCCTTTTTCCTCTCTGCCCATTTTATTCTTTAACTCCCTCTACTTAAGGGGATTTTTTACAGGCTGAAGCCCAATATCATATTGGATTTTGGTTATTTAATGTCTCTATCAGTAGGAAGATATTACAGGTTGTTAGTTGATAGAATGTTACTCCCTCAAGGCAGGGTAAGAGTTTTAGATGAACGTACAACAAATGCTCCTTCAATTTGAGTTTGAATAGCAGGTAGAATAAGAGAAGGTGGTAAAGATAAATTCTCCATAATGCCATTTATTGTTTACCTAGCCTTGAAAATAGGATTATAGGTGAAAAACTCAATTAAATGTTCTCTCTGGAGGTCATAGGAAAAGTGGACCTCAGATGACAAGTAGATGTTAAAGGCGGAGATCTGAAGAATTATGTTAGAGAGACCTTTGAACAGTACAGATGAATCTGAGAAAAGCACTTTGCATGTTCTTTCAGTTAATATTAACTGTAAACCTAGAGTTTAATTTGGTTTAGAATCAAGTCTCTCATCTTGCCTGGAACATGGCATAAAGATCTAAAATACTGAGTGATCATTTCCTGTTAAACTGCCAGTTGCTCCAAATCCTTAATTTGGTGGTGCAGTTAGAGTGAAAAGGCTTGAATGTCTCTAACTCTAGTTCCAGCTCTACAAATGTTCTTGTTGAAGTAAATCCTGTTCTTTCTCTTCTGTGCAGAGATCTTAACATTTCTGTCTCTTACCCAAGTGTGTGTTAAGTGCAGAGATTGCTTGGAATGTCAAGCCCATTCTGAGGCAGCTGAAGGAGTGAACTGAATGCTTTCCCACTTGACCATGACAGTATCCAGTTCACTCCATGCAACCTGTCCACACCTCTTTGTCTTCCAGGAATTGTCTTTATGTAAAAATGTCTGTTGTCATTTGCTTTAGGCATTCCCCCCCCCCTTTTTTTTTTTGAACGTAGCCTGGCTAATATTCCGGTTGGGGATATAACAAAATTCTTCTGACAGGCATGCAGTGAACAGCAGCAATCAACCTAATGTCTCGGTCTTAACACTCCCATTTTGCTGAATTTGAATTCTCTGGAGTGAAAGAAAAATTCCTCTTGGTTTCAGAATTTTGTTTAATTGCTGTTGCTTTCTTCATCTATAAAGCATGTTGCCATTATCAAATCTGTGTACTCAGCAGGTCTAGTAAATATTAGGACTTTCTGTCACAGATTTCATGTGATTCAGTATGAAAATAGAATGCAATATATGGGATCACACTGTCTCCGTTTAGAACACTTACATGAAAAAGCAGAAGAAAATGTGTTCACTTGTGCCACACACAGACTTTTAGAAATGGAAATGCATGCTTGGGGAACAGACTGCTGCTGCATGAAGACCTGTGAGATTTGGTTGATTAAAGAAGTAAGTTGACCTGTTAGTGAATTTGGAATGTGAAAATGTGGTCTAGAAGCTCTCCCACGAGGCTCTGCAGGACAGAGGAAATGGCTATGCATAGGAAATAAATACAGTGTGATGTGATATCAAGAACCACTTGCATGCATGGGAGCTTTACATGCAGACTGGATGAGCAACTTGTATTGGTTTACACATGTTATATGCAGATCAGACTTTGGTGCCCAGCTGGCTCTGTAGTCAGAAATGAGGAAGAAGTCTGCTTTTTACTATTAATTTTGTGAAACCACCATCAACAGCCTCAGGTAATACCTCAGGCCTTAGAGAAAGAACCTTTTATTTGGGCTATGTTTGCTGGGAATGTAGCATCACAACAGCAACAGCTGGATTGTGTAGAGTTTTGGTAGCAGTATTCTTAGAAAGCTGTCTCTGCTGAACATTTACTTTAGCATGAGGATAGTAGCATCCCTTGTTTGTATGACAGTAGAGTAATGGCTGCCCACCACTTTCACTACATAAACCAAGTCCTTTGCTTTCTCTGAGAATAAGGTTAGAATGAAGATTGTTGTCAGAGAAGCTGGATGATACCAGCAAGGCACATACACCGCCAAGTGTTTGATGTGCCTTTTGCTTTTCTCCAAGAAGGGCACAGACCGGCACAGTTAGTGCTGCAGTGTCTTCTCAGAGACCTCAGTTGTGAGATTGTGGTGGTTTTTACCCTGAATTTTGAGAGATTCATTTTACAGTCTTGATTTTTCTTCACAAGATAGTGAAGATTTCAGGGGCCTAATGCTGTTCAGTGAAGTTTTTTGTGGGCTGGTGTCTGCTTGTGCTCTCTGTTGTATTTTGTTACTGAAGGAGTGGTCAAGCATTGGAATGGGCACCCCAGGAAAGTGTTGTAGTTGCCATCTGTGATGGTTTGGGAGTTACCCACCCCCACACACTTTGTAAAATCACCCAGACTAGATTCAGCCGGCTGGAAGTTAAGGACTGAAGCTCTATTTACAGTTTAGCACAATATACAAGCAGAGATATACGCAGTAGACAGGAATAGTTACAGAAATATACAAGTTAAAGGTAATACAGAAACACAATCCCCCTCCCAGAAATCAGAGTCCCCAGGAGGGGCTCCCAGCCACCCTTCCACCTTCTTCCCACCCCTCTACCTTACCTCAGGGTCTGGCTTATGCGCAAGATGAGTTTGGAGGATCGGCCAGCGGGGTTAGAAGGAAAATGGTTAGTTAGGTTACTCAGCAGAGAGGAGAAGGCAGAAAGTTAGAGACCGAGATTCTCTGAGCCTGAGAGAGAGTGTCTTATCTATGTTTGTGTTTTTGTTCTTATACATCTCAGCAAGCCTATGAGTGAAGTAGACATCACTACTGTTTTCTCTTCACAGCCTATAATATAATTTTCTCCATTAAAATATTCCAATTAGCCTCAAACCAGCACACCATCCCTGGGAGTATTCCAAAAATGGCACATGGAACATAGTTTAATGGGAATGGTGGCGTTCAATTGACGACTGAACTTGATGATCTTGGAGGTCTTTGCCAACCTTAATGATCCTGTGATTCTGTTGTCTCCCACAGATGGTATTGCCAATCCTAATTTTCTGTAAAATAGCAGCAGACTCACATGACCCTGTAGTCCAACACGTGGTCACCTTGAACTGTAGGAGTAAACTAGAAGTCTGGTGTATGCAATTACAGTTCATTTAAAAAAAAAAAAAAAAAAGGTAAAAAAAAAAGTCATAATATAAATATGTGAAAAAGAAAGGAGGTGTTACTTGTGGCACATTAGAGATGGCAATGAATTTCAGCTTTCTGCACAGGAAAGGCCACTTTTTCTCCAGCATAACCACCATGCAGAATCACTACCCTAACTGCTATGTTCAAAGCAAGAGAAAAATGCATACTTCCTGGATAATTCCTCTAGCTTGTGATTAAAAGAAATAAATAAAATATTCACTGTCAGGAACACATTATGGACTTTCTTTCATATAAACCCATTCTTTCTCTGTGTCAGTTTTCATTCACTAACTTCTGGCAGTAAGTGGGTGCAGTGTGAGTTGGATATGTTACAGCCATCAGTGTAGCTGCAGTTTGGATTTACTTAGTCTTGGCAGATGCATTCTGCTTTAACTCATTCCAAGTTAGAGTTTTCAGTCCTCTACAGACTAGATGCTAGGTTTTCACATCAGCCTTTGGTCACCTAGCAGATCCAGCTGTGAGTGAGCACTGGGACTTTTTTTCTCTTTCTTTTTTATGGTCTACCAGCCATGGCCTCAAGTAACCAGGTAATTATTTTCTCATTACTGTTTGTGCAACGCAGAAGTATAGAAGCCTAGCAGAAGAGATTTAAAACCAGTAAGGACAGAGTAAGTACTGTTCTACTTTATCAGCTTAGGCCCAGATCTTTCATCCAGTAAAGCTCTGTGCCTCAGGCTTCTTCACAGAGGGGCTTGTGACAATGCATGAATGTGCATTATCTGTCACTTTTTCTTCTTAGCCCTCTTCTGTTCTACTTCAGGGTAATGTTTAAACTATTCAGAAGAGTTGTTAAAATACAACTTCAGCAGAAAGTTGTTTGCAACCTGTCAGTGACATTATCATAGTTCATAACTCAACCCATCCACTGCAATGGACAGTGTACTGTGCATATCCATGACCTGACTTTTCTGGTGGTGGTGTTTCTTCTAGGAGTCTGCTCTTAAACTGGGATTCAGCAATTCAACTCTTAATGATGTAGCACCTCTATGAAAGCCAGTGATGAGAAATTTAGATTTAAAAGGTGTGGTATCTGCCAAAAAATACATGTGCCGTGAGTTATACTTCAGACACCCTTTCTTAATGAAGACTCATCCCTGTGTGCATTCCTCTTCTCCTCTCTCTTCTGAGTTGACTACCACCTGCAGATTCCCTATATGCAGATTTATGATGCCTGTAAAATGCACCAACTGCTTGAAAATGACACTTTTCTCACCAGATCAGTCAAAGCCAGTGAATAATCAATAGGTTCCTGATTTACTTACTGAAGTGTGGGTAATCAATAAGGAATAAACCTGAATGAAATACATGTTACAGGGACAATTTATGACCTATGAGCCTTTGCGCGTTAGAGGTTGGGACTGCTATACACAGAGTCCTTGCTATTAGTGTCCAGCTGGAGTGTGATTTACCTTTAGTTTTACTACAAGAAGTGATTTTGAGATTCTCATTCTGGCATAGTGGGTTTTGGGGGGGTTGTTTGTGGCGGTTTTGTGGTTTTGTTGTTGTGTTTTGTTTGTTTGCGATTTTGTTTGGTTTTGTTGGTTGGCTTTTTGGTTTGGACTTTTTCGTTGCCCCCTGTCTGATCATGAGGTAAGAGTTTGAGCATGGAGCTGAGACCCAGGAGCTGTTATTCAAAATCTAGCTGTAATGTTTGTGAACTGGGAAAAATTGAATCAAGCCTCTTGGAAGTAATACTGCATACTTTCCTAGTTTGTAGTGATTCTTCACCAAGGATCAGCTGGCTAATGTTACAAGCTCATAAAATTTAAGAGGGAACCTTATTACATCATAAAATGAGTTGAATTATTATATATGATTCTGTGGTCTTCTAGTTAGTAACCTAGTACCATGTCAGTGATGCAAAATAAAAACCTGGAGTTACACTTGATTGATACTATCTTTTTCTTCCCTTTTTGTGCCTAGCTGTTTCAGAACATCTGGCAGAACTGTGCTAAAATACTATAGAGCCACTATCATAATCATGTGCAAAACCAGTCTTTATAACATGCAAAGTCACTCAAGGGTTAGTCATTTATGTATGCAAACACAACATTTGATTATGCAGTCTCATATGCATGCTGGTATTTTTATGCAGTCTCATAGGCATAATGTTATTTTTGAGAGGTTTTAGCTGATGTTTTTGGGAAACTTCTGTGTCTGGTTGTTTTAATTGACATTCCCAGATTTGAAAAATGGGCTTTCAGTGAAACTTAGTTTCAAAGATTTTTAATTTGTGCTATTTCTTAATGTCGGGCTTAGTTGGCAGATAGTGTAGCCTTCTTGTAGAACTTTTGAATTTTAGTTAAGACAGAAAACAGGAAGGGTGGAAAGGGACTGTTTACAAAGGCCTATACTGATAGGACAAGGTTTTAAATTAGAGAAGAGTCAGTTTAGGTTGAATGTCAGGAGGAAGTTCTTTACCATGAGGATAGTGGAACACTGGAATGGGTTGCCCATGGAGCTGATTGAGGCCCCATCCCCAGAGAAATACAAGGTCAGGCTTGACAGGGCTGTGGGCAGCCTGATCTAACAGGATGTCCCTGCTCACTGCATGGGATTTGGACCTTTGGAAGTCCCTGCCAGCCCAAACCATTCTATGATTCTATATTTCTTTCTTATTTTGTGGTTGCACATCTGTTACGGGTAAGTAGGTGAGCCCATGAACATTCAAACAATTTATAGGCTTGACAGGTATAGGAAATCTTTCTGTGTGCTCCCTACACTGTTCTGTGTAACTACAACAGCACACTTTGGGTTTTGCATAAATCCAGCATGTAGAAGTGTATGTATTATAAATATGCTGCTTTTTTAAAAATAGATTTGGGCATGGAAATATGAAGCCATGAACATTTTGTTACCTGTAAAGGATTTCAGTACGTGGTAAATGTGTTTGTTTAAACTTACATAATTTTTTAAACTGAAAAGAACCAGCTTTAAAGACACATAAGCTTTAATCATAAAAATTTATCTGGTTCCAATTTTTACGCCATGTAAGCACCTCACAATCTTTAATGGATTTTATTTGCACCATGGTTCTGCATTTTGCACATCAGACCTGTTGCAGAGCGTGACCAGGGAACTTGCCAAAGAAACTCTGTTATCCCAAAGCAGAAATTTGAACCCAGTCATTCCTAAATCACACATTTGTATTGACGATGGATTATGTTTGAGAAAGTGCTCTGCTCTGCTGCCAAGACTGTCTTTGCTGAACTACATTTTTCTTCTTTGTACATACAGAACCTGGAGGAGTGCACAGTCAGTCTCAATAATGTAGGTTTGTTCTTAATTGGCAAATAATTAAACTGAAGTGATCATCAGTAGGCTTCAGACTTGGCAGTTGATGTGCCTGGGACAGGTGATGCCTTTCAGCCAGCTTACAGGTGCTGGGAGGCTGGATTGGCATAAGCCAGATTCAGCTGTTTTCACAGCACTTTCTTAAGGAAATAATAATTTGCGAGACAGTTTTGCATTCCTAACCTCATGAACTTTATACTGCAGTGGAAATACACATGGATGTTTGGAATATAGATGCATTGTAAGATGGCTCTACACTACTAAAGAAAGTGTCATGGATTGAGTTGAACCTGCTGCTGTTAACTCATATCATGCTGTAGTCATGCCAGCTTCAAAAATGAAAGTGCCGGCTGGAGCAAATTGTTCTGGGGCTTGAAGTTGAGATTGCAACATGGAAGGTTTCCTGTTCCCGTTGCTGCTTCTCAGTTCTTGGGTGGTGGCTCTTTTTTCCCCCCAGGGATGGGGGTGAGGCATTTGGGAGTTGGGTAGTTGCTGTTTTGGCTTTCTGTTTAGTGCTCTTTTTTTTTTCCCTGTATTTCACTCTGCTTCTTCTGCAGGTAGTCTAAGCTAAGGTAATTGTGCATTGTATTGCTAATAATCTCATTAATCTAACTAGGGTAGTTACACATTGTGCTCATGATATCTCATGTTATATTAAACTCATCTCTTTATCTCAACCCTGAGTTTTGCATGTTACTCCTCCCCTCCTTTTGTGTTAGGGGAGCAGGCAGGTTAGCTCTTGTGCTAAAAGCCATTCCAGTAGGTTGCAAAGTAGTTTCTGAATAAAGGAGTAAATATGATGTGATTGCTTTCAGCAGCAGTCTTGCAAACATTTGTTGCACAGAAGTAATGATAGGGCACATGTTGTAATGCCACTTGATTGCATCTTTACTTTTGCAAAGAGTTTTTAAAGTTAATGCAAACCCAGGTCCTTTAAAGGTTGAGAAATAATTATCTTTTAAGTGGTTTATGTGTGTGAGCTCTTAAAAGAAATGGAGCAGAATGGTATTTTGACTAAGAATGTACGCAAATCTTTCTTGAGAAACTTCTGATTTGTTAAGAAGTTGATGGGAAGATGGGAGTTAAAGGGTGATTGGCCAGAGTTTTACAGGAAGGTGATAGTGGAACAGAGTTGAATTTCTCTTAATTTCTCTGTAGGCAAGCAAACGTACACCTGGGACCGCCATGTTCAAGGGACATCAAGAGGAAACGAAAGCCAGCTGCAGCCTCCATATCCAGCCCAACATTAGGTAACTTGGATTTATCTGTGTGCCAGCATTTCTGAAGTCACGTCTTGAGCCATATGCCAGAGTCACAACAGTCAAACCAGCCTTACCTGGATTTGAAAGTAATGAAATGTGAGAGGCAGCATGTATGAGAGAGTATCGTGTGTTTTGCACAGCATCAAAAGCTGCCTACCAAACAAATCTTCGATGATGCAGCTATGGAAAGTTAATATAATTGACAGTGCTTCACTGTACAGTGCCTAATAATGTGTTTCTTCATAAGGTGTTATTTCTACTGTTCCTAAATTATGCAATCTGTAGTAATAAGGAGGTGATCAGTGTAGAGAGTATGCTGATGATGAATAGAAAGAATGAAATTCAAATTTCTTGCTTGGGCTGGTGGGGAAAAAAAGTTCTGCTAACTCTCCAGACCACAGATCTGTATTACAGACTGCCTGAAAGGTTCTGTATTTAAAAAAGAGAAAAGAACATTGAATTAATTGCTCAGAAAAAACATCACATGTTATGGACTATTTATTTAGGATATCCTGTTCTGGCTCTTGAGTATTCTGTGATAGGATATTCAGATTTCTGCAGTGAAGGGCTTAGCTGCAGAGTTTTAGTTCTTGTATACTAGGTTTTCTTGGTATGAATGTTACTTTCTTGATGCCCCCTGTTACCTCTCCATTTGTTTATTGTTAAGAGTGTAATCTGTATTGGATTGCTGGTCACTTTCTGTAGCAAGAGCTTCTATTTCTATGCCTATGTGTTTCAGAATATTATGTAAATCCTATCTAACTACCTGACAAGGCAAATTGAGTAGCGAATGCTTTTTTGAAGAGTTGAATCTGTCTGGAGTGGAACTCAGTACTGGAAAGTATCACAGAGATTTGAAAGGCAGGGATTGAAGGACGGAAAATTGGAATGTGTATTACAAAATAAGGAAGGAAAGTAGCCATTGGAGTCTGGACAGGATGCTTGTACAGATTGTAAGAAAGATGCTGCAAGATCTGTAATGGTCAGAAATGGTAAAGATCTCTTCCCTAGACCCTGTTTAGAAATACTCCCAGCAAAGTTAGCCATGTGCAGAGTCTGCTGCAATACTGACTTGTGGAAAGAAACTTAAAGAATTGAGTAACTGAAGCTGTGTCTTAGCTGACTTTCTACAACCATCTCCCAGTTGCAACTGAAGCACATCCTGGGCATGTAACTTGGAAACTTCTGAACTGGAATTACTAATGCCTAAAAAAAAAATCATAGGATTACTCTGCAATAATGTAGCATTAATTAAAGACTCTTACAGTTGTTACATATTGATGAAATAGATACAGATTTTTCTCTATTGCTGTTTGTCTACTTGCCCTTGCATAAGTGTCTTAACACTGGGGTTCCCCTGTACCTGAGGAATCATGGAAGTCTCATTTACTCTGCTCTCGTCAGACCCCATCTGGAGTACTGTGCACAGTTCTGGAGCCCCCAGCACAGGAAGGACATGGAACTGTTTGAGCAGGTCCGGAGGAGGCCACAAAGATGCTCAGAGGGCTGCAGCAGCTCTGCTATGAGGACAGGCTGAGAGAGTTGAGGCTCTTCAGCCTGGAGAAGGATTCCAGGAGACCTTAGAGTAGCCTTCCAGTATCTGAAGGGGACCTACAGGAAGGCTGGGGAGGGACTATTGACAAGGTCTTGCAATGACAGAACGAGGGGCAATGGATTTAAACTGGCAGAGGGGAGATTTAAACTGGATATTAGGAGGAAGTTCTTTGCAGTGAGGGTGGTGAGACACTGGCACAGGATGCCCAGGGAGGTGTTCAAGACCAGGCTGGACGAGGCCTTGAGTGACCTGTTGTAGTGGGAGGTGTCCCTGCTTATGGCAGGGGGTTGGAACTAGATGATCCTTGAGGTCCCTTCCAACCTTACCATTCTATGATTTCCTTACTATAGAGGCTTTTTATGTTTGTGCTATTTTATGTCTGCAAAGATGAAACACAGGTGAATCCAAACGCAGGCCCACTCCTGTCACTGCAGGCACACAGAGCACTGGATTTCTTTACCTTTAAATAGCTCCTTCGCTGAGTCCAACTCAGTGCTCTTGTCTCACTTGTTGACCAGGTCCTGCTTGAGTGCTTTTTTGCAACCTGAGTGCCCCATGGAGGTGAAGGACACAGCCCGAGCTGGCTCCATCAGTCAGCAGAACAAATGGGCTTGCTCTGCCGAACATCGGGCCATCTCGGATTCCACCTCTTTTATAGAGATGAGTGATGAAGAGGGGTTCGTTCCGCTTTGCCGCTGTATTAATACACATCAGGGGCCAGCTCCTGGCACTAAATCACGCTACTGCATACATCTGTTATCGGACTTCTCACCACTGTGATGAACAAGACTGCAGATACAGGCTTCCTCGTGTCATTCTTTATAGGATTTTCCTAAAAGAATAAATAGCTCAAATCTCTGCCAACGCTCTCCCCTGTCATTGTGATGAATTTAGCTTGCTTCTTAAACATGCAGCTACAAATCTTCCCCTGTCGCCTCACCATCCCCCCCACCCCCATCCACAGAAAGTTTTGAGTTGAATTTGGCTTGAATCAGAAGATGCTAATAAAAAGTATATGAGATTTGAATTCTACTTGCAAGAATGAGAGAAGGCAGCTAGAGATATGTTTATTTGGAGGCCAAGCAAACTAAGTTTACGTCCTGTTGTTTCATGTACTTTCATGAACCATAGGTTCTCACAAAACATCATGTGTCAGAGACCCTTGTATGAACACAAAGAAAATTTCTTTGCTGTAGCAGAAGTGCCTAAGTTATGTTACAGCATCAAACTTCTGGTATTAGTCCTGCCCTTTGAGACTAACTGGCCTAAATATCATAACAGAGATAGCTGTTAAAGGATAATGTTTTGGAACAAAGCCTGGCTGTTGAGAGCAGCAAAAAATTGGTAGAAAATTCAGAATTCATTTGTACTTCAGGAAGTGATTGTTAACAAAATGGAGTTGGACATGCTTATGCAAATATTGAGAGAGATTGAAAATGAAAGTTAGTGCTTTCCATGCTACACAACTTAGCAGTATGTGAGCCCTAAAGCATGAGGTTTTCACCAGCTAACAGCAAAGGTCTGGCTGGTGTAGTCTGGCAGTGAAATGTGGAAATCTGGAGGAAGTAAGACTGGTTATACTGGATTAAACCAGAAGTTCATTCAACTCGGTGACCAACAGCCAGTGCCTAGGGAGGAAGGAAGTCTGTAGTGACAAAGGTGATCTAAGTGATTTTAGTGATCTAAGACATAGGGACTTCAAAAGGCACGAGGAGTGTCCTTGTGTTTAGTTACTTTCTGTTGCAGTGCAATAGATTTGGAATACTACCCCCAGTAGCACAGTAGGGCTTGACTGAAAAATACTGTATAAGATGTTATTCTCATGGTAGTTATTCTTTAGTTTGAAAGGGACCTGATGAAGACTGTCGTATCTGGCTTCTGATGGTCAGGCCACAAATACAAATGGTTGTGGAATAAATGGTGAACAATTCTCCAGCTTTACATTGATGTTTTTAATGTTTACATGGTCCAATCCCTTATATATATACCAGTGCACATGGTAACTGGCATTCTATTAAATTACTACAGTGACTCTGGTGTAAAAATCTGCATAGATTTTTTGTCTCTTGTAGTATGTATTCACACTTAGCTTGTGAAAAATAATAATTTCTAACAGGTGCCAGTTAGCCTCTGAAACTGCTTCTCAGAGAACAGTCTGATGAGTAGTAGCAATTTGGTGAATTTTCTCTCTCTGATATCTTGTTGATGCATTTGCTCTGTCATGGTGTGATGGTACCCAGCAGCAAGAACCTTGTGTTTCTCCTTGACTGGTTTTTTTTGGTTTTTTTTAATGAGTAAAGGTGGAGATCCTGAGTGGGAAGGCTGCTAGTGGGGTGCCCATAATGTAACATTTATGGTGATTATTAGTTTAAGGATTTTGACTTAGATTTGTTTTGCTTGTGTCATATAAACTTCAGGTGGAGGAAGCTGATGAACTGGAGGGAAAATAAACAATGTTCTGTTTTCAAGTATGTCATTGTGTTTCTATGGGAATGCCTCACTAGTTTGGATATACAGAAGCAGGATTGTTTGGGTTCCAGATTTAGTGAGTGTGGAACCTCAGGCATTGAACCAGCTTTTTATTTAAACTTCAACTTCCTCTAGTAGAGATTCGTTATGGTCTATCCTTTATCCACTACAGAATTGCAGATGCAACTTGCAATAAACCCACATGAACACTCTTACCTGTTGTGGAATACAATGAAAAAACAAGTGTGCCTTGTACTGAAGCAGTTACTTGTTTAGAAAGGTTCTGGTTGTCCCAGAAACTCCTGGGCAATTTTTTAATCCTGTCTTGCTTGTGAGGATTGAGTGATTCAGGATACTGAGAATGGGAGTAAACTGTCATTTGGGAGTAATGTGACAATCTTCTGGAAATTTAGGTGACTGTTGGGTTGAACTATGAATCTGCAAATCTCTCTTGCTAATTAAAGCCTGTCTCATTTTGAAGCAGTGGTTGAATTGAGAAAAAGCTAATGGATTCCAGTGTAGCTTATCAAGTTGCTTCTTATTTTAATATGCTGATTTACCTTATTGGCTCTATGTGGAGGTTGGGGGTACCGTCTTTACTGGGTAAGGCAGAAACATATTTTCCTCTTTAACTGAGCTTTGCAACCTGAAATTTGCTAAGTCTTCAGAGACTTTTAAATTCTCAGATACAGGGTTAATTGAGTCTTTGTGGAGAGATCAAGTTATCTTCAGCTGAGTGATTATGAATGGATTCAGTTAAAAGTGTGTAACAGTTAAAGCTCTTGATTTCCCAACAGGATCTTTGACTAGTGTAACTAGTCAGTGGACTGGGAACTTGGAGTTCTGAGTATGAGAATCCTTAGGATGAAGGTGTTAGTTCTGTCAAGAACCTGGATTTCAAAGGGATTTGGTGGAGGAGCGTGTAGGAGCTCAGTAAATAACACCTTCATATGAGAAATTATATGTATGAGATGTTTGCACAAAGTGAATTGTTTTAACTTTTTTTTTCTCTTATTGCCTTTTCCTACTCTCTTCCTCTGTTCCCCCCTATTCTAGCAACTTTATCTGCCCACGTGGATGCAGCAGAGTCAGAGCTACCAGCAACACCATCTCTGAGACCCCAGAACTCTGAGTGGACAGGGAAAGCACCCACGGCCGAGAAAGCCACTAGTGCTGCCTCATGTAACTTTTTTAAAATGCCACCAGAGAAGAGCCCTCCTGGATACAGCTAAAAGGAAGCACTGCAACTGTCAAAGCTTGCTGGATTTTGGAAGTGTTGGCCTCTGGTGTGTGTCTTCACCAAACATCTTGTTTGGCAGCGATATCTTCAGTGTTGGTGTGTGATGTGTGCCATCATCCAGACTGAGCTGCATGGCCCACATACCTAAATCCTGTTTGGGAATCTGTTTAAGACAAAGGATAATCAACATTGGGACTGCAGTGGCTTTTAAAAGTGTTCTTGCTGTTGCTGTATTTATTATGCATTCATCTCCTTTCCTGATGCCAGCTTATACGTGCTGGGTCATGTACAGGTTCTTTTGGGGTTTTAGATCTTTATTCGCTCCTGGACACGTTGCTTGTTTGTGCATTTGGTGTTTTTTGGGTTAAAGACCCACTGCTGCTCAGGGAGGCAAAAGTCTCCCCATGCTTTCTTTCCAGGCCAGGAAGGTTTCTTGGCTGGGAAATGAGGAGAGAATGTAAACAAGTTGAAACATGGAACCCGAATTCTGTGTTTGCAGGATATTTTCAGGCCACATGCTAATGGACTTGAATCATTGCTGTTTCTAGTGAAGCAAATACTGTGCTTGTCCACTCAGAAATTGCCATTTGCTCACCAGTGGCATGGTCCATTAGACTCTTTCCTTCTCTTTTGTTCTGAATGTCTTTACTCTTGCTCATGTAATGCATGTTCTTTCCTGAACATCCTACTGAATAAGGATGTGGGAGAACTACTTGGACATAAATGTGCAAGGTAGTAACCTGGAAATGAACCTGAGCCTTTGGACATCCTTGGGGTATTGTAGAGGATACACAAACCTTCACTTTCTTGGTGTAAAAATCAAAAAATTACCATTAGTGTTTCTGGAGGATTCTCACCATTGAAATGAACATGTCACTGATCAAAAAAGCCATTTGAAGTTTCACCTGAGTTCAGAGCATTCTGGGTATTGAGCAACCATTTCTCATGTTTTTCCTTCCTTCAAAAAGTATTGTCTGCTACATCTACTGGATGTATCTCCACCTACTGATGATTGTACTTCACTCTGCAGCATACACCAAAGATGTATGCTCTTCTCTTCATAGCACTTCAACTTGGTCTCCTGTTACCCTCTGTGTTGCAGAATATATCGATAGTGATTTCTTCCCTCTCTTTAGTTCTTGATTGCACTCCACTCACCTTTCTTGAATTACTCTGTCTGGAGCTTGTTTTGGGCTGTGTTATTAGAATATATACCTGCATACCATGTGTCAAGGAACAGGTGGCCTCATAACTGCTCAAGTCCTTGATATATTTGTATCTAGAACTCTTTTTGCTTTCCTTACTGGATGGAGCTTTCAGAGAGGACCTTTCAGGCTGGTAAAATTCGTTTTGTTATGTGGAGATGCAGTTAGCACTCTAAAGTAGGTGACAAAATTTGCATTTTTTTTAGTGTTTTTGCAGTGTTCTGCTCTTCCTTATAAATCAAATAGCTGAGAGTCAGATTTGATTGTGAGGATATAAAGCAGTGATTTATATTTAACTCTATTAAAATGTTAAATGGTCATAACATACACAAAAATTGAATGACTCACTAAATCATGATAGACAAATACAGTCATATTACAGACACACTGTCCCTGTCTGATCCCCTAATACTTACTTATTCTTGGGGAGAGATCCAAATTGGATTTGTATTTCACAGCCCAGGCAAACTAATATGGAAAACCTTTCTACCTTGCTGAAGGAGCACAGAGGCCAGTCTGAATTATGGGACAAGCTGTAAGGGTTTTTGGAGAGTGGAGGTCTTCCTTTAAAGGAAGGCCTGTACTACCTGTGGCAGTCCTGCAGCATAACTAGCAGGCCTTATATGGTAAGCCATATTTCCTGCCATGAGAACTTTCTGGAAGGGCCAGGAGACTTAAGTTCTTGAGCTGCCCTGCCTTTCCTATTACTAGTTTAGAATCCATTTGCAGGTCAGTCGGGCTCTCCAACAAATTGATTCTGCTGAGTGGTAGACAAATATATCTTGTTACTCCAGGGTATTTATCAAAATTAATCATCAGACTTCAGTAGCTTGATACAGATTTGAATATTTGCAGCATTCTTAGATGAATTAACTAGGTGCATTTTTTTTTTGTCTTTTCTAAGTCAGATTCGTTAGAACTCACACTGTACTCACACATTACTTGCAGTGAAGGACACAGACCTTCAGATGTAGTTTGCTTGATTAGAAAGGAATAATAAATAATGTGCCTTGATTTGGTAGCTGTGCTTCTGCTAAGGTGGTCCAGTGTGTGATTATTGCTTCAAAGGTACACAGCTTGTTCATATTCCACTCACTCAGCAAGCTAGTTAGCAGTGTCCCCCAGGAATCTGCTTTTGAGGGTTTAGGAGTCCATGAGTGCTGGTCCAGTTTGAAGAAATGCCTTTTAAAAGCACAAATGGAGACAATCCCTCTGTGCCAAAAGTCAAGTGACACAGAAGAGCAGGTTAGCTGACCAGGGAAGTCCTTCTGGAGCCCACAAGGAAAAGAAATTGTATGATCTCTGGAAGCAAGGTCAGGCTTTGCAGGAAGATTACAGAGCTGTGGTTTACATATGCAGGGACAAAACATCAAAGGCCTGAGCTTAATTAAACTTAAAACTGTACAGTGTTATGTCAGACAGCAAGAAAGGTTTTTATGAAGTACTTCAATAGCAAGAGGAGGTCTGAAGAAAGCATTGGACCAATCCTTGATGAAAATGGCCACCTGACAAATCAGGATGAAGTAAAGGTGGGGGGATTCAGTGCTTTTTTTTTTGCCTTTTTTTGCCTCAGTCTTTAATAATACTGACAGATCTTGGGCTGCCCAGTCCTCTGAGTTGGAGGACCATGACTATGGTAACAGTGACCTTCTGTTTATGGACACTGAAACTCTAATGGTTAACAGTTGTATTAGTTAAATGTTCATGAGGCCAGATGGGAATCATTCAGAGTACCAAAGGAGCCAGTGGATGTTGCATCAGAACCTCATCTACCAAAGGTCTTGAGAGTCTAGTGGGGTTTCTCCTGACTGGAAGCTGACCAGTGTTGTTCCAATTTACCAAGAAGGTTGTGAGGAAAGACCCAAGAAACTACAGATCTGTTAATCTAACCTCAATACCTGGAAAAATTACAGAGAAGAGAAGATCCTACTGCATGCTGCTGAAAGGCACTGGAAGGACAATGCAATGATTTGGCATAGTCAACATGGATTAACAAAAGGAAAGTCTTGTTTGATATCCTTTTGTGATAAGGTCACCCACCTAGTGCACAAAGGGAAGGTGGTGTATATATTTTTTCTGGATTTTAGTAAAAGCTTCCAGTACTGCTCCTGACAGCATCCACCCAGACAAGTTGTCCAGCTGTGAAATAACCAGATACATGGTGTGCTGTGTGAAGAACTGACTGATTGGCAGGATTCAAAGAGTTGTGTACATGAATGGGGTGGATGTGGTGGCTGTTGACCAGTCAGCAGGTGATTCTCAAGATTCCATTCCAGCAACAGTTCTCTTCTGTGTGTTTATCAGTTTGGATAAAGGAGTTAAATGCACTGTTAGCAGGTTCGCTGATGATATTAAACTAAAAGGTGCTGTTGACACTCTCAAGGGACAAGAGGCCTTTCAAGTGATCTAGATATATATGGGCATTGGGCAATCATCAGTGGCATGAAATTTAACAAGTGCTGGATTCTTCACCTGGGACAGAGTAATGCTGGACACCAGTATAAATTGGGAGAGGAGTGACTGGAGAGCAGCCCTGCACAAAGGGATTTGGGTACACTGGTTGAGAGCAGGCTTAATATCAGTGTGCCCTAGTAGCCAAGAGGTCAAACTGCATCCTGGGCTGCATCAAACACAGTATAACCTGCCAGTCCAAAGAGGATTTTATCTCACTGTATTTAGTGTTGGTGTGGCCTCACCCCAAGGACTGTGTGCTCTTCTGGGACCCACAGTTTAAAATGGATGTGAAGATTCTTGTGTAGAGAAGGGCAACAAAGTGAGTGAAAAAGCTGGAAGGCAAATCCTGTGGGGAGTGGTTGAGGACTGTGGAGTTGTCTAGTTTGGAGAAAAGGACACTGATGAACATCATTATTACTTGCTGTCTTTCTCTCTCTCTCTCTCCAGCTTCCTGAGGAGGGAACTGGAGAGGGAATTGCTGAGCTCTCCTCCCTGGTATCCAGTGATGGGATGCATGGGAATAGTTCAGAAGTGTCACAGGAGGTTCAGACTGGACATTTGGAAACACTTTTGTATAGAGAGGGTGATTAAACAGTGGAACAGGCTTCCTAGAGAGGTGGTCAGTTCTCCCTGCCTGTCAGTGTTTGAGGCATTTGGACAATGCCCTTAATAATATCCTTTAACTTTTGGTCAACCCTGAAATAGTCAGGCAGTTGGACTAGATGATTGTTGTAGATCCTTCCCAACTAAACTATTCTGTTAATAAACTTCATAAGGTTTCTTCTTTTAATTCCTCCAATCTGTCAATCTGTGGGTGTCAATTCTCCAATCTGTGGGTGTACCCCCACCCTCCAGTATCTGAGTGGCTCTACTTGTTGACATGCCATTATTTCTGATCTTACTGAGAGTATGCTTGATCTCTTTCCACCAGATCACTAATGACTGCTGAGCACTATCAATCCTTCTGAGACATGGTTTTTATAACTGGCCATCATACAGACTTAACCATCCATCATTATTCTTTGAGCCTGACAGTTCAACCCATTTCTCACTGATGCTTCTTACTGGTTGGCATCCAGTCTGTAATCTCCCCTTTTTGGCTATAGGGATGCTATGGGAGGCTGCATCAGGAGACTTACTGAAGTCAGTGTAAAGGACATCCACTGCTCTCTACACATCCATGTAATTTCATCATAGAAGGCAGTCAGCTTCATAGGCATGAATTTTGCCTTGTTCAATTTGCCTTCCTGTTACTAATCATCTCCTTGTCCTTTGGATGTCTACAAATAGCTTCCAGAACTTGCTACATGAACCTACAAGAATGCAAGGTAGGGCTGACTAGGTTGTCATTCCCCAGATCCTCCTATCCTCCTTGCTTTCTTTTAGAAGGGTGACATGATACATACCCCTTTCTGTCACTGGGGTCCTCATGCAATTGCCACAGTATTTCATAGATGATGGAGCCCAGTCCTGCATGTAGAGGTTGGGTATTAATTGGCTGAGGCAGGAATTATTGAATTATTTTTATTTTCCCAAAAACCTGCTCCCCCCCCCCCCCCCAGACTATATCCAGAACTAGTTAAAGTTTCTTTACAGGCTCTAATTCAGTCGGGAAAATCTTCAAAGGATGCTTACAGGCACATTCAGAGATTTAGGAAAGTCAGAAAATGGAAAAGGCTAAGCTACAAACACAGTTACAAGCAATATCCAATCGTGGATCCGAGCAGCAATAATCCAAGGTGAGTGGAAAGCCCTGCCAGAGTCAGAAGCGTCTCAGACACAGCTTCTGTGGGTAGGGCGAAGAGGAGAAGGCTTGGAGGAGACCTTAGAGTAGCCTTCCAGTATCTGAAGGGGGCCTACAGGAAGGCTGGGGAGGGACTGTTGACAAGGTCTTGCAATGACAGGACAAGGGGCAATGGGTTTGAACTGGCAGAGGGGAGATTTAGACTGGATGTTAGGAGGAAGTTCTTTGCAGTGAGGGTGGTGAGACACTGGAACGGGTTGCACAGGTTGCCCCTTCAAAGTGATTGGGTGATTCTGTGCTCCACAACCTCCCTAGAGGTGTTCAAGGCCAGGCTGGATGAGGTCTTGAGTGACCTGTACTAGTGGGAGGTGTCCCTGCCTGTGGCAGGGAGTTGGAGCTAGATGATCCTTGAGGGCCCTTCCAACCTTACCATTCTATGATTGTGGAAGCAGCACTGCCTCAGCAGCATGGGAAAAGCCAAACTGCTGGAGTCTTCCCCAACTTGGGGTAGCAAGCAGGAAGTTGGGCTGCACGGTGCAGTCTGAGACAATCCAGGTCCAGTTGCCACTGGTGGCTTTCTCTCAGAGGGACCTAAGGATTTCCCAAGCTCACAGGCTTGCACAAAATGGTGCAGAAGTGGGAGACTGTCCAAAAGTAGGGATGGTGCAAAACAGGAGCCGTGCAAAAAGTGGGACCCATCAACAAGCAGGAACACTGCAAAGCTGGAACTCCATAAGGGTGGGAATTCTGTCAAGGCAGGAACCCCTCGCTTTTCCCCTCACTCTATTTGTGCTTTTCTTAGACAAAGTGTTAAGGGTGGGAATTCTGTCAAGGCAGGAACCCCTCACTTTTCCCCTCTATTTATGCATTTTTTAGACAGTGTCCACTTGCCATCTATACTGGGCACGAAGAACCCAGCCAATTCCCAGTGAAGGCTTCTACACAAGTCAGTACAGGTGTGGAAAAGGAGCCTTTTGCTGTTCCCCCTTCATGCCTGCGGGGTGGGGGAAGGCAATTTTTGCGCTGCCTTTTTCCCCTTCAACCCTCCAGAGACGGAGGTGGGAAGAAGGAATTTGGAGTGCCAAGACTGCAATGACTTACTTTTGCAAACAGAACTTTATGTACAGGGAGGAGATGGACATTTGGTAAAAGAGAAATTGAGAGCAGAGAGGAGCACATTTAGTAGTCCTTTGCACATTTCCAGTAGTTCTAGTCAGCTCTAGTGAGGCTTAGTGCCCAGTTTGGTAGGTACTGGAGAAGTGCAAATTAAAAAGAATGTAGTTTTTGGGCTGGTGGATTTATTAATTTAAGGTACAGTAAAGAGTGAAGATGGCAACAAAACAGTAGCTGGAGAGAAACTGGTAAGAGGCTGTGACGAGTGCTACAGAGTGATAGATGAGCTTCATGAGTGTGACATGCAGAGGTGTGTCTTGCCAGTATTGCTGAATAATGACACTGAGACACTTTGTGATGTCCTCTGAACTGTAGAATCTCATGCTGTTACTTTGCAGATGTGGAGACCTGTTCAGTGGACAGAGGATGAGAAGGGAAACTGGAGGAAGGACAGTGAGAAGGGTGATCGATTGCCTCTTTTATTGTAACCCCTTCTGCACTGAAGAAGGAAGATGCCACAAAAAACAATGTGTGTGTCTGGATACCAAAAGGGAAGTATGTGAAGGGGATAAGAACTTTGCTTCGTTCTCTTGAGGAACAGTTTTGTAACCAGAGAACATTTCAGTGAAGCAAAAGTGAAGGCTGATACCTGTAATTTGTTCAGAAAATGTATTGTATCTTTAGGAGACTATGAAAGGACAAACTTCTGCTGTCATTTTGATACTGCATTATTGTGTCCTCATCCCCTGCGTTCTCTTCCAAGTGTTTTGAGCTTGAGACATACTGGTTTTGTACCATCAAATATGGGAAAAATACTTTCACAGAATCACAGAACCTTAGAGGTTGGAAGGGACCTCCAGAGATCAAACCCCCTCCCAAGGCAGGGTCACCTAGGGTAGTTCACACAGGGATGCGTCCAGATGGGCTTTGAAAGTCTCCAGAGAAGGAGACTCCACAACCTCTCTGGGCAGCCTGTTCCAATGCTCCATCACCCTCACTGTAAAGAAGTTTCTCCTCATGTTGAGGACTTTCTCCTTATGTTTACAGCAGTGCTTAAGGTATAAAGCATAAGGGGCCACTTTCTATAAGGAAAGTAAGACAAGGCAATCTTATTAACTTTTACCCCGTGCAAAGATTAAATTCAGCATAGAGAACATAAAGTCTGAATTAGAACAAACCAGCTCGCTCTGAGGAAAGTAAACTCTGCTATAGGCAAATGCAGGAAGTCTAAGCTGTCACCACCAGTGCCTGGAGACTGGTGTGTGGCTGGCCCTCAGGTGACAGACTGACACTGTGGAATCAGAACCTTCAATGTGCTTCTCAACTTCAATGTGGTAAAATGCCTTCTTGGTTGCAAACCTGGCTGTTGGTGTGACTCCAGTAAGCTGACAAAGATGTGTTAACTGGCATACTAAGAAAAGGGAATTCTTGTGCCTGCTAAAGAATTGGTAAAAGTGGGAAATGGACTGACACAGCATGATACATCAGAAGAAGATGCAAAATGCATAACCCTGCAGTCAGTAATCAGAAAAAGCAGTATTGGGCCCTGCAGGTATGACTTGGAGTATTTTTTGTCTTAAAACAGAGTTGCCAGTATTATGAAGATGATCAGGGTTTTTGCAAAGCTGCCCTCTTTTCCTTGTAACCTCTGGAAATGGGATGAACATCATAAGAAAGGTTGCACTGGCTGGGTTTGGATGCCTAGCAGGGTACTGTGAAGACAGATTAGTTATGTGGTGATACTTTTCTTTTATGTTCTCTTAGCCTAGTGTCCTGTCTCAAGAAGATTTACAAACTACTACTTCAAGGCTGGAGGAAATGTTTGCAGACCTTTTGGCTATAGTATTTATCCTGCAGCTAGATTTAATTATATTCTTAGAAGGACATGTAATCTGGCTTTAAAAATATCAAATACGAATTAGCTCATCTTTCTTGGTCATCAGTTTTCTTATTAACTACCCTCTTTACAAGAAAATTGCATCTTCTCTTAGAATATATTTTTTCCTCATATCAGCATCCTGACATTGTTTCATGCAATGCTTTTTGTTTTCAGCAAGGTGGAAAAATCCTCTTCTTCCTTTACAATTAGGCTTCTCTGTCATGTGGAAGTACCTATACAGAGTCAACAAGTCCTGTGTAATCCACTAATCCATGTAAGTTGTTTTTCATAAACCTCGCATTATAAAACTTGTCATTTAGCATTTAGTTATGCTCCTGCATGAAATCCTCAGTGTCCCACATTCAGTACTAGTGTCTACACTTAGACTGTTCTTTACAGAAGCAGGAGCACTTGCTTCCCTGTGCCTATTCAGGCTTCATGTACTTGTATATCCTGATGCCAGGCTAGCCCTTGCTGCCTTAACACTGCAGTAATGCTACCGTCAAGGTGATACACAGCTGACTCTGAATCTAAAGTTCTTATCACTGCTTTTCAATGCACATGAGTTTGAGTTGGAAATAAAGATGTGAGCTTTTAACAGCAAGGACAGCATTAACCATTGGAACAAAGTGCTGTGGGAAGCAGTAGCTTCTGTGTATCTTCAGGCTTCAGCAGCTTTATGGTAGGAATGTTGTAACCAGTTATAAGCCATTGAAATAGATACAGAAGCATCTAAAAGATCAGCCTACACCAAACAAATTGCTTCTGAACTAGAACTTCAGAGAAGACAGGAGACTTTTCTACAGTATAGAGATTCATTGAAAAATAGGAAGTGCTTTGGCAAACATAGGGAAAAGTCATGGTGAGTGAAGTTTCATGGTGTCACCAAAAGATTGGCACAGAATTTGCATGGAAAAGTGAGGTAGGAAAAAAATCTGTGCCAGCTGAAATGAAGCATTGTGTTGGTTTGGGAGTTCCCTGCCCCCCCCCGCCCCCAACTTTGTAAAATCACCCAGACTAGACTCAGCTGGCTGGAAGTTAAGGACTGAAGCTCTATTTACAGCTTAGCACAGTATACAAGCAGAGATATACACAATAGACAGGAATAGTTACAGAAATAGACAAGTTAAAGGTAATACAGAAACACAATCCCCCTCCCAGAAATCAGAGTCCCCAGGAGGGGCTTCCAATCACCCTTCCACCTTCTCCCCACCCCTCTACCTTACCCCAGGGTCTGGCTTACATGCAAGGTGAGTTTGGAGGATCAGCCAGGGAGGTTGGAAGCAGAGTGATTAGCTAGGTTAGCAGAGAGGCCAGCAGACAAAACCCACAGCTAGAGAGAGACAGGCTCTCTGTGTCTTTTCTATGTGTTCTTGTTCTTATACATCTCAGCAAGCCTATGAGTGAAGCAGACATCATCACTGTTTGCTTTTCACAGCCTATAATATATTTTTAATTAAAATATTCCAATTAGCCTCAAACCAACACAAGCATCATTTCTAGATGCCAGTTTGTGTGTAGTATAATGACATATGGTGTGCAGTCTTCAGAAGCTACACTGCCACTCAGATGAAGAATGTCCTTGTTGAGGATTCCACTTTCTTGGTGTACTGGCAGCTACAGTTCTGCTGTCTTGGAGTAGTGTTTCCTGTACATGTTCATCTTCAGCAGCTCTCTCTGAGTTCATTCACTCAGCTGTGTGAACTGCCTGCAGATTGCACTGCAGTAAGAAACAAATAAGGGAGAACATCAGTGGGCTTATTACCTTGATAGGATACTTGCCAAGAAAGTCTGTAGTATCTTAATCACTGCAGCAGTTGCTTCTGCTTTTTCTTCTCTTATGGCATGTAAGGAAGATGTCTCCTTGCAGGGAGTGCCTGTTTGGTAGCCTGTAGCCTTTACTGTTACGCTCAAAGAGCAGCTGGTAGCTTTTTCCAAGTGGAGGAGCTCTTCTGTACTTGTCTGAGGAGATGGAGTGACTGGAAAAAGCACTTTTCTGGTAGTGTGTTCCCTAACATTAGAGAGCAATGACTCGTTTGGCTATCATATGAATTCTAGCTTCTTTCTTCTGTCCCACAGGGTTTACCTAGAGATAGTTCATGAACAGGTCTATTCAGAATCTTTGAATAGCGACATTGTGCATGTTCCAAATGTTTTATGTGGTCATGAGATTTAACTGTTTGGTGGAGATTGGACTCCAGGTTCTTAGGACTCTATTTGGGAGGGTAACATGTAAATAAGGAAGATACTTGCTTGTATTCCTCTGTCTTAAACATGTTGCCTAATTTTGGAATAAGGTTCTTGCAGAATCTTTGTTCTGGTTACAGAAACTAGAAATAATATATAGAAGTGTTTCATCTGACATGAAGTGAACTGGGTAAAGAGTGGGACAAAAGAGGTTTCACTAACATAGAATCATAGAGTGGTCTGGGTTGAAAGGCACCTCCAAAAGTCATCTAGTCCAACCTCCTCTGCAATAAGCAGGGGCATCCTCAACTAGATCAGACATCTAACTATATTTACAGCACTAGAGTTGGGGCTCTGCAGCCTGGAGAAGAGAAGGCTTCCAGGAGACCTTAGAGTAGCCTTCCAGTATCTGAAGGGGGCCTACAGGAAGGCTGGAGAGGGATTATTGACAAGGTCTTGTAATGACAGGACAAGGGACAATGGGTTTGAACTGGCAGAGGGGAGATTTAGACTGGATGTTAGGAGGAAGTTGTTTGCAGTGAGGGTGGTGAGACACTGGCACAGGTTGCCCAGGGAGGTTGTGGCTGCTCCCTCCCTGGAAGGGTTCAAGGCCAGGTTGGAGTAGGCCTTGAGGGACCTGTACTAGAGGGAGGTGCCCCTGCCTATGGCAGGGGGGTGGAACTAGATGATCTTTGAGGTCTCTTCCACCCTTACCATTCTATGATTCTATGATTAATCTGCATGCTTCCTTGATCATTTCTTTAGGTGTAACTGTAACCTGAAGATCTGTGGGGAGTTGCTGTTTGTTTTCCTGCCGTTGAACTGTGGACTTGAGTGAAGGATATGCAGTAACTTGCCACGTCCATTCTTTGGGGGTTTTGTTTTTTTTTTTTTTTTTGACAATGATTTTATTCCCTAGTTTGTCATGATGCTCCTTCTAGCAAGTGAGATGCTCTCTGTTTGGAATCTGAAACAGTTCCAAAGTTTCTTAAATAGACTTTCACTTCCAAGTGGCTGCTTCAGATCTGCTCAGTCCCAAAAGGGATTTCATTTAAATTAGCAGGTCAGTCTCAGATGACAGTGTAATGGATATCTGTTCACTTTGCCAACACTGACATCCTTTTAAGATAGATTGGTATCATTCTTTATTTTTACTGTGATAGCAGTGACTCCCAAGATCAAATGAGCAGTGGACTTTGAATTTCCTTTTGCATGTATTTGTGTCCCAGTATTGATAGCTGTACACACTTGTGGCAGGAACAGAACAGGACTCTCTCTGCATTAACTGTTCCAAGGAATAAATTGAAAAAATATGATATCCCAAGTTGATTGAATGTTTTTAAACAAAAAGATCAATATCCTTTGGAAATTGCTTCAAGCTTTCAACACTGTATTGGTAGGAGGAGTGGTGTCCAATTTTTAGAAGTGATGATTTTCCTCTCTTATCTACAAGCTTCAATTGTGAGAATTAAGAAGTCTTCCTGGTGAAATGTGCTGGAAAAGAGCTTTTAACAATAGATTCTCTTACAGGAAGAGGCAAAGATGATCAGCTATGGGTAGCAGTCAAATATGCCAGATGGATCTGGTTCAGCCTTCCATCTGCTTTTTTTTTTTTTTTTTTTTTTTTTCCTGAAGAACAGAGCATTCAGTTTAACAATTGGAGACATTTCTGTTGAAAACAAACCCAAAAAACCCACAACCAAACAAAAAATGCTGAATGGTTCTTGCTCATATATCCTTAGCTCTACACCCAAAGGCTGAGAATTTTCTCAGTTCAGTTTGAATAGCTGATGGCAAATTCAGTAGCAAGGTTGACTGTAGTGGCATTTACTAGTTTGCTTTGCTTTGTTTTTTTTTTTTTCCAGGCTATGCTTGCTTTGTACATTTGCAGCTCAGAGAATATCAGCTGAAACTTCAAATGAATACAAATAGACTTGCTAGATACTAATGGAGGATTTCTTACATTGAAGTTCAGGGCATTTCAAATCTGGGGGTGTCAGATTTTGTTTTCTACTGAAGAAAAGCAATGTTTCCAGTAAAAGATACCTGGTCATAGCTTTTCAATGAAACCTGGTTTAGAGTTTCAAAACCATAAATGACATTAATTTTGCTCATTTCCAGTGTGAGAGCAGCAAGGAGGTATCTAAAGACGAGAAGAACAGCAGATCTTAGGACTTGCTCCTTGCTAGGCAAGGTGAGATGTGGATTTTGCAGAACACACTTTTCTCCGGATAGGTGCAATTTTTAAGTCTCATTTTGAGATGAGTTCCAGCTTCTTCCTCATGGTTACCTGCAGGGGTAGTGTTGCCAAACCAGTGGTTCTGCTAAACTAATGCCAGCACTGAAACTGATGTTTTTTCTGGTAATTTTGACACCAGCTTCCTGAGAGGTTCACCAAAAATGCATGAGCATATTTCTTCATCCAGCTTCACTAATTTGCCAGAGCTTGGACTCACCCAGAAGCCCACCGTGGAGAAGAGAAGGTTTCCAGGAGACCTTAGAGTAGCCTTCCAGTATCTTAAAGGGGCCTACAGGAAGGCTGGGGAGGGACTATTGACAAGGTCTTGTAATGACAGGACGAGGGGCAATGGGTTTAAACTGGCAGAGGGGAGATTTAGACTGGATGTTAGGAGGAAGTTCTTTCCAGTGCAGGTGGTGAGACACTGGCACAGGCTGCCCGGGGAGGTTGTGCAGCACAGAATCACCCAATGTGATCTTTGATCACGTTGAGTGATTCTGTGCTCCACAACCTCCCTGGAGGTGTTCAAGGCCAGTTTGGAGGAGGCCTTGAGTGAGCTGTACTAGTGGGAGATGTCCCTGCCTATGGCAGGGGGTTGGAACTAGATGAGCCTTGAGGTCCCTCCCAACCTTACCATTCTACATGTTTTCCTTCTCTGGTTTCTAGTGTCACCATGAAAGGAGCCTATACAAACAGGAGCAGCAAGGGGAGCTTTTGTGAGCCTCTCACCTCTTGCTGACCCTTTCAGGTCAAGTGGAAACAGCAGAGAGCAGGAATAAGTGCTGAGTCTGACTGCTAGGAGAGAAAACTGTTAGGTGTGGTCATTGACCTGTACTCAAGCAGTGCAGGAGATACCACGGGGGCACTCTGGGACAGGTGGCATTTCCCACCCTCCTTATCACATCAATAAGCTGCAGAATCTAAGTCACAGGCTTCATGCTGGTCCATACCTACTTAGACATTGTGCTGGTTTGGGCTAGTTGCCCCTGAAGAAAACCACAAAGTCCTCCAAAAAAGAGATAGTGAGTCCCAAGGGGCATATCTGGTCATCCCAGGACATTGTAACATTGTTATTCTGTTCTACTTCCAGCTTATAAAGCAGTACCTAACTGGTCTCACTCTCCTCTCCTCCCTCTCACGTCTCTCTATTCCATTTCCAGCTTATGAAGCAGTACCTAGCTGGTCTCACTCTCTTCTCCTCCCTCTCACATCTCTCCCTGGGAAGAGGGCATCCCTGCCTGTCTCATGTGGGGCAGACAGCTGCTGGCTGGCAGGGAATTGTGAGCTGTGCCATGAGTCCTGCTGAGGCCTTGTGGGCCTGAGCTGGGGAGGGCTGTTTTGGCCTACTCTCAGACTGCCAAGGTGGGAGGAGTAGAGGATTCTAGAAAGTTTTGGTCTGGCAAGCTTGGCCTAGTTTGTAAATGTATTCATTCTACCTGAATGCCTTCTGTAAATAGAATCTCCCTTTAAACTTCCCAACAGTGTGCAGTATTTCTATTTTTACTGCCCAAAAGGAGTAAACATAATTTCTGTCCTCTGGTATTGGGTAGCTCATTGGCCCTAAACCAGCACAGACATTTACACAAGTACCTTCTTTAACCACAACCCCCAATAAAAAAAAGAAAACATACAGGAAAATTTGTGCTCCCATAACAAACAACACTGCAATTCAAGTGGCAGTGTTCTTCTGCATGCCCAGCTGGATTTGAGGGCTGTGTTTGTCCTCTGCCTCCATCCCCCTCTCCACCCCTTTCACGTCGGATTCCTGCCTTAGTCANGTTTGGGTTTGGGTTTTTTTTCCTCCTAATTTAAACTGACTTTCAGCTTTATTTACAGCACAACATCCAGTATGCAACCTGAAGTGGGAAGAAGTAATTTCCTTCTTAGTGTCTTCAGGTTACCTCCTACTATGGCATCTTAGAATCTTAATGGATTTATGTATGTGCTGGGAATTTGGATGTTACTCTCACCCTTTTTTTTAAGGTGGGGAGTTTAAATTAGAATGATTGAAGCAAAAACCAGGAGTTCTCTTTGAATGTGAGAGGCCCAAGATGTGATACCCAGGCACTAGCAATTCAGAGCAGCTTCGTAGCCTTTTGTAGGTTCAAATCACATTTCCTACAAAATTCCATAGCAGCTGTGAGTGCTCAGAGCTTCTGCAAATCCAGTCACAACTACTGATGAGGTGAGGAGCACTGTCCTCATTGCTGAAGTCCCTGTCTTGCTTCTCACATCAGAGAGATTGCAACAGGCAGTAGGCACGTCTCCAGAGCTGGTGGTCAGTTGCTTTCATCACAGTAACATTGCCTTGATGGTTTCCAGCTTCATCTTTTCTGTCTTGAGCAGCAAATGAGTCAGGCCCAATCTCCTTTAGCTCTTGGCTGTCAGTTCTCCAGAAGTGTGTGTTTTGTGCTCTGTCTGAAGCTAGGAAGATGTAGAAAATAAACTGTGTGGTCATTTCATTTGGCATTGCTGTATGGTGAGATGAATTAGGATGACAGCTCAGTTCTTTGCTTTTGAATGTTTTTATCTGTAAACAGATAGCATGTCTGGTGAGACACTGGAACAGGTTGCCCAGGGAGGTTGTGGAGCACAGAATCACCCAACGTGATCTTTGATCACGTTGGGTGATTCTGTGCTCCACAACCTCCCTGGAGGTGTTCAAGACTAGGTTGGAGGAGGCCTTGAGTGACCTGTACTAGTGGCAGGTGTCCCTGCCTATGGCAGGGGGTTGGAACTAGATGATCTTTGAGGTCCCTTCCAACCTTACCATTCTATGATTCTATATCCATAGATGGATTTCATTTCCTTCTGAACTAGGAATTTTAGGTATTTATTCATTTCATGTTGGGGTTTTCTTACAGGGTGTTTTAGCTTACCAAAATAATGCTTTGCTTCTGGAAAAAAATCTATGATTCCTGGATTTCAAAGGAACTGAAAGTGGAAGGCCAACCCAAATGCACATTATCAGAGAGGATCTTCTGTAAAACAGCTTGTCTACAACTCAAGAGAGCCATAGGTAGGTGAACACTTGCTCTTGAGCAGTTGCACCTTTGTATACCTGAAGACTCTTGTCTTGCACTGGCATTTCAAGTGTTGACCTCTGATTCTCTTCCCTATACTCCAAAGTAATGATGTTCTAGTGCATAAAAGCTGGCTGTTATTTAACAAATGTTAGGCTGCCTGTTAGTGCCCCATTCATCAGAGTTTTAAAGTATCATAAGTCTTAGTGTGTATTTTGGGAAGATTGGCCTCAGGTCAGGGACCCTTTTTGGAACCAGAACCAATCATCTCACTGAGCTGTCTGAAAGAAGGGGAAAGGTACAAAGAAATACAGTACAAACTTTTGTCTTTATTGTCCTATGTCTTGTTCAGCTTTCTCCACTGCCTCTCAAGACAGATCTTCTAGAGAAATTAGTGCATCTGCTTAAAAACCCACAAGCAATCTCCTTCTGCAAGCTTTTGCAGGTCTGATGTCAGACATGGGTTGCCAAGCTCTGTTGACAGCTGAATACTGAGTTTGTGATATAAAGAGATGGTATTAACCTGGAAAAGAGAATCATAGAATGGTAAGGTTGGAAGGGACCTCAAAGATCATCTAGTTCCAACCCCCTGCCATAGGCAGGGACACCTCCCACTAGCACAGATCACTCAAGGCCTCGTCCAACCTGGCCTTGAACACCTCCAGGGAGGTTGTGGAGCACAGAATCACAGAACATGATCAAAGATTACATTGGGTGATTCTGTGCTTCACAACCTCCCTGGGCAACCTGTTCCAGTGTCTCTCCACCCTCACTGCTCCTAACATCCAGTTTCAATCTCCCCTCTGCCAGTTTAAACCCATTGCCCCTCGTCCTGTCATTGCAAGACCTTGTCAATAGTCCCTCCCCAGCCTTCCTGTAGGCCCCCTTCAGATACTGGAAGGCTACTCTAAGGTCTCCTGGAAGCCTTCTCTTCTCCAGGCTGCAGAGCCCCAACTCTCTCAGCCTGTCCTCATAGCAGAACTGCTGCAGCCCTCTGAGCATCTTCGTGGCCTCCTCTGGACCTGCTCCAGCAGTTCCATGTCCTTCCTGTGCTGGGGGCTCCAGAACTGCACACAGGACTCCAGATGGGGTCTGAGGAGAGCAGAGTAAAAGGGCAAAATCCCCTCCCTTGCCCTGCTGGCCACACTGCTCTTGATGCAGTCCAGGACTGCTGCAGAAGATGAAAACCAGAATGCTTTAATTTCTGTGAATACCATCTTAAGATTGTGCAGGTAGCTGCAGCTGCAATATCCTTGTCCTTGCAATGAAGTATTGTGGACCACATCATTCCTTGCTCACATGTTGCACCTTTCCACCTGTGCTAAATGTGCATTTTCTGAGCAGAGTGCCTTTTTTGCCCAACAGAAGTCTAAAAGATGACACATGGTGTGTTGCTGTACAACTTACCTTCTCCCTGCTAATTGCTGTGGACAAAGTGATCATTGTGCACCACCACATGACTCAGAAACAACAGATTTCTTTGGGTAAGCTGCATCACACCTGTGTGTGTACTCAGCTGTAACTGTGTATATATTGCTGAGAAGGACACAAATGCTTGTCAAAAATAGCTGGCAAGTGGAAGTATCAGAGCTGGTGTATTTAGAATCATTCTGCAAGTACCTGGAGTGTTTAGGATGTGGGTGAGTACAACTTCTACTGCTTGTCACTGAACTACTGCTGGTAATTGAAAATTGGAATGCAGTGTTCCCTGGAGAGTTTGTCTGTCATGGAGCTCAAGAGGTTAATATGTAGTTATGTGATGATACTATAATTTTATATGCATCTGCAGATACTGGTAATAGACATTAAAGTGGGCATTTACATCCTTATTAGGGGTCAGTACTTGATGTCATAATAAAAAAGTCACATCAGAAAAGTATGGGATAAAAATCTGATTATGCACCTTTTGGAGTGTAAATGGCTTTAAAATTCAAATTGTCACCTGATGGGAGGATCAGGAAAGAGTCAGAACAAGGGCAAAGGGGCAAAGCTGTGAGACACAAGGGGCAAGATAAAGGAGAAAAAAAAGAGACAGTCTGGACTAGGTCTTTGCTTAGGTGGTTTATATCCATAGCAGTACTTAGGCACTTCATAGCATCTCATTAAATGTAAACTGGAGTGAAAGGTGGTCTTTGTGATGGAGTGTGAAGGTCAACAGACTCCAGATTATCTGTCTTTCCACAGAGTCCAAATCTACCTAATGCTGGGAGGGCAGCTAAAACTTTGTGTAGATAAATGCAGGCTGTTAATTTGCAAAACAATAAGCAACATCAAAGCTAATAAAGTTTGCAAGGAAAGGCAGCACCTGAAACTCTGTCATGAAGCTGGTCTGTGTAACTGTACAAGTAACTGTGCAACTGGTCCAGGGGCCTGAGGAGAGGACTGGCTGCTGGGGAGACTGAAACTGAATTGTGAAGGGCAGTGGAGGTTAACGTCAACCATGAAGTACAGTGAAGAGTAGAGCAGTGTGTAGGATGGACTACATATGCAGCTGGATGGACTGGGACAATGAGTACTGTGGAATTCTGTGTGCAGTTCTGGAGCCCCAGGCACAGGAAGGACATCAAACTGGTGGAGCAGGTCCAGCGGAGGGCCACAAAGATGCTCAGAGGGCTGCAGCAGCTCTGGTATAAGGACAGGCTGAGAGAGTTGGGGCTCTGCAGCCTGGAGAAGAGAAGGCTTCCAGGAGACTTTAGAGTAGCCTTCCAGTATCTGAAGGGAGCCTACAGGAAGGCTGGGGAGGGACTATTGACGAGGTCTTGCAGTGACAGGACATGGGACTATGAGGATGATAAGAGGAAGTTGTTCCAGTGAGGGTAGTGAGACACTGGCACAGGTTGCCCAGGGAGGTTGTGGAGCACAGAATCACCCAACATGATCTTTGATCACATTGGGTGATTCTATGCTCCACAACCTCCCTGGAGGTGTTCAAGGCCAGGTTGGAGGAGGCCTTGAGTGACCTGTACTAGTGGGAGGTGTCCCTGCCTATGGCAGGGGGTTGGAACTAGATGATCCTTGAGGTCCCTTCCAACCTTACCATTCTATGATTCTATGAGTACAGCTGCAATGCACACAAAGGTTTTCTAATACCATCTTGTGTGTAGGAACTGAGACCCTATAGCATGTAGGAATTTGGAAGGGTGTGGATCTTTCATTTCTCTGTTTTATTTTTATCCAAATACTAAAGCACCCTATAAAGCCTTTGCAGTTGATTGAAATTCTGGGGACATAATTTTCCTTGCTGAAAATGTGGGGTGTAGGGCCATGCAGTAAGGTAAACAGTTCATCTCTGCTGAAGGGAGAAGCCTTCTCCTTCCCTGAACCCCTTTGAGTCAAGACAGCATCCTTAACTGCAAAAATGAAATGATCTCTGCTGTTTTATTCAGTTTGTTTGACTTGGTGTGTGAGGGAGAGCCAGAGGCATTCCAAGGCCTGAAGGCTGGAGACATGGGTTGGCTGGGAGAAATTCCTGGGGAGGAATGGTTTGAATGAGGAAGAGTCACCCACCTGGCAGCACCAAAGTTTTAACTTTGGCTCAATTGCTTACAGACCTGTGCCCCCCACCCTGTGTTCTCCAGGGATTCAGCAGCTTGTAGGAACTCCACATAGTCCAAGGCTACAAGAGGTGCTTTGAGAGGTTGTAAAGTCATGTAGAGCTGCCTCACAAAGATCTGTGTGCACCTCTTCTCCTGTGTGCTCCTTAAGGGTTTTGGCACTATCTTTAGCTGAGATGAGAAGGGACATTTCCTGTGATATAACCACATATATTTCTTTAAAAATATATTATGGCTGGGTGGGATATGCCTGNTGTCCTGTCATTACAAGACCTTGTCAATAGTCCCTCCCCAGCCTTCCTGTAGGCCCCCTTCAGATCCTGGAAGGCTACTCTAAGGTCTCCTGGAAGCCTTCTCCTCTCCAGGCTGCAGAGCCCCAACTCTCTCAGCCTGTCCTCATAGCAGAGCTGCTCCAGCCCTCTGAGCATCTTCGTGGCCCTAAGCATGTCTCATGTGGGTGTCATCTCTTTGGGGAGCTGAGTTGTTTTTCTCTATGGAGTAATGAATAATGGGGCAAAATGATGGAAAACACTTAGCATCTCTGCACTGTGTTGCATGTGCTGAGAACCAAACTTTTTGGTGAAGGAGAATGTTATTTAAAAAGCCATCTCTCCTTTGCAACAGCTTTAAATGGAAATACTGAAACACTGGGCTCACAAACAGCATGTTCCACACTCTTCTGAGATGGGATATAAGGCAATTTTCTCAGGAAAACAAGAGGCACAGGGAGAAGTTAAAACTTTGCAAGGATAATAGGGCAAATCCATGGCAGGCCCAAAAGGCTTTTGAAATTGCCTCCCTAGAGGGCTTGTATTTCTGTGTCCCTGCACTAGAAAGGTACAAATAGAACATCAGGAGGCTGTCTGTCCATTCAGTGGATCAGTCAGGCACTAAGCAGGCTGGTGGCAGTCAGATACTGAGCAGGGGCCATTCAGAGATTAATGGATCTTGGTTTGTGAATGGCTACATCTCCTGGCTCAGATGGCTTTTGGCTGCTGAGAGAACAGGGATGGAGGATTCCATCCCCTTGTTTGCAATTAGTGTTTGTTATTAAATACTGACAGTGTGTTCTGTCCTCTCATGTATCTGGTCTTTGTTTGTGCACTGGATGTTGGCACAGGCTTCTGTGCTGTAATGTCTTGCATTAGCTGCTGTTGAAAGGAGTCCAAGGAGCAGTGTGCTTTGAGGAGGACAAGAGGGTGGCTTGGCAGAGAAAGAGCAGGAGCAATTCCGAGGGAAGGATGAAAATGGGTTTAGTTAAGTGAGAGGCTGGCAAGCAGCAAGCAAGCAGCAGTGAGTCCATGCACATCTCTGCTCTCACATGTGATGCCAAACACTTTGATGGGAATAAGGAGCTAACAAACAAATGTCGCTAACGGCAGGAAGGCGAGACAGCCTTGGAAATGGTTTGCTAGAGGGTGGTTTGAGCAGATGCTATCTTCAGGTGGACTGGCAGTGCTTGAGGTAGGAAGTGTGGGGCCTAGAGGAGGAGTATACAGTCTTAGTATCATAGAATGGTAAGGTTGGAAGGGACCTCAAGGATCATCTAGTTCCAACCCCCTGCCATAGGCAGGGACACCTCCCACTAGTACAGGTCACTCAAGGCCTTGTCCAGCCTGGCCTTGAACACCTCCAGGGAGGGAGCAGCCACAACCTCCCTGGGCAACCTGTGCCAGTGTCTCACCACCCTCACTGCAAAGAACTTCCTCCTAACATCCAGTTTCAGTCTCCCTTCTGCCAGTTTAAACCCATTGCCCCTTGTCCTGTCATTGCAAGACCTTGTCAATAGTCCCTCCCCAGCCTTCCTGTAGGCCCCCTTCAGAGACTGGAAGGCTACTCTAAGGCCTCCTCAAAGCCTTTTCTTCTCCAGGCTGCAGACCCCCAACTCTCTCAGCCTGTCCTTATGGCAAAGCTGCTGCAGCCCTCTGAGCATCTTCGTGGCCTCCTCTGGACCCGCTCCAACAGTTCCATGTCCTTTCAGTCATTGGCGATCACCATAACAGTAGTGATACATGAAGAAATAGTGACAGAACTCAAGCTGTCTGTGGAAGAGGAAGAGGCTAAAAGCAGAGAGCAGAATATGAAAATCTGAAAGTAATCTCTGGCCACCCCAAGCTGATTTAAAGGGCATCATCAGGCATGAAGGACAATGAAGTGACATCAGCCCTCTCATGGGGCAGAGGACACATTTCAATGTGCAGGGTTTACACAGCACCTAGACAGTATAAGATACAAGATCTGTGCTAAATACTAAGGCCCAGATGTTGCATCTATCCATCCATCCATCCAATGGATGGAGCTCCTGTCTCTCTCTGCAGTGCTGCAGCAGTGTGTGCCATGCCAAGCAGTCGGTGGTGGCCATTTTGGAGCTCAGGTCTTTCACCTGTTGTGTGCTAGAGAACTTGAACTCAGGAGAAAATGTGCAAGGGACAGGTGTAGTTTGGTTATGAGAGGACAGCACTTTAAGAGCTCCTCATCACCTGCAGCTCATCTTCTCCAAATGTCTGAAGCGGTTATTTTAAGATCAGAAATAAACCTGAAGTGAGTCAATTTTTCTACGTCCTGGTTGCCACCTCTACCACTCCTCTTCTGCTCCTGTCTTTTCTTCAAGAAAGAGTTGAAACATTAAGTAGGGCTAAACAATGTGGTTTCTTGGAGTGCTATCTGAATACAAGACTTATGTTTCATCTCACAATGGGAATGGACAGGGAAGGGTGCCATGATGCTAGATTTGCCTCTGTTAGATGCACTCAATCACTGTGTCAGCTATGGCCTGACTGGTCACAGATGGTCTTTGTTCCCAAAAAATACAGCTTTGGTGGTTACACAAACTGGAACCTTGATGCTCACTGGTCACCAGGAGTGAAGTGGGATGAGCAACAGCATTACGTATTATTTATTCATCACTGGGGTCTGTTGTGTGTAACTGCCTCTCTGTGTGTTGCCATTTGATCCTGTGAATATTTTGCAGGAGCCATTGCAAACTTCAGAGTATCTTAGCATAGCTGACTACTGCTAGTCATTCCAAATATTTTGGATACACAGCTATGTAAATCTGGAGTTCATTTGTTCGGAGAAATTAAGGTCCTCATCACCAGAAGGATACCTCTCTCCACTCACTGCTCATCTATCCCAGTTGGAGTGAGCATCTTTATCTTTTCTCATGTCTTACTTAGTCTTTCCTGGTTTTCCCATCCCTCTGATGCTGCTCTGGCACTGCTTCTCCCCCGTAGCCCACATTCAGGTGTGGTTGCTTAAAAGCAATCTCTGTCAACATTTGTCATTAATCTGTTTTGATTTTTATTTATAAAAGAGAGAGAGAGTGAGAGAAGGGAACAGCAGCAGTAGCAGGGCAATTGCAGATGAATAATGAAAGGATTCATCACAGCTATACCAGGATATATATATTTTTTGCAGCCAAGCGAGACGGATTCCCATCACGGCTCGGGGACTCGTTCCACACAACCACTCATCTTTCATCCTGGGGGGAAGGGAAAGGTGGAGACAGTATCATTATGGATGTAACAGGGCTCTGAAGTGACTAGTCAAGGTTGCCACTTCAGCTGCAAGGAATCTGCTTACAGGAATTTTCTCTCTGCCAGGTGTTATTGCCTTGTAAAGTGGCTGCCTTCTACAACAAGCTGCTGCTTGCAGAAGGGAGGTTTATGGCTTGCTAATGGAGATGCTTGCTAAGCAGTTGAATCACTGAAGAAGGATGAGATGGCCAAGTGAGGATTTCACAGGTGTGACAAACTTGTCTCAGAAGGAATGAGAAACACACTGAGCAATGGAGAAGTCACTCCACCTTTTTGTTTCTTAAGTCCACTCTTGAATTTGCTGTCATATCAACAAAGAACTCTGTTTGCTGTGCCACTGGTTGACTGGGGGCATTTTTCAAATGGAAAAAAGGTCTCTNCACAGGACTCCAGGTGGGGTCTGAGGAGAGCAGAGCAAAGGGGCAGAATCCCCTCCCTTGCCCTGCTGCCCACACTGCTCTTGCTGCAGCCCAGCACTCGGTTGCTGTCTGGGCTGCACTCACACTGCAGGCTCATGCTGAGCTTTTCATCACCCCAGACCCCCAGGGCCTTTTCCTCAGGGCTGCTCTCAGCCATTCACCACCCAGCCTGGAGTTGTGCTTGGGATTGTGCCTACCCAGGTCCAGTCTTCTCCTACTGCCAGGTCCTTGACAGCCAGGCCCTGTGCATTCAGTGGGGGCAGTGCTAATACTTCAGCACTGTTTAAGCTCTGCATGTCTGGATGTGCACAGATGCAGTGGTTGTGTTCCTTCACAGCTGGGGAGAGAATCTAACTCTCCAGCACTCTTGTGCTTGTGAGGAGCTGATCCAGGCAATGATGTTGCCATCCATGGCAGAGATAGGCTATGCTAAGTGATTCTGAGATGTAGAAGTGCAGTTATTCTGTCTGCTTCTGGGGTTTGGAGGGTCTAGTTTTGAGGAAAGAACATGACATTTGACTATATTTTTCCACCTGGGAAAGCACTAAAGGAGGTTGATTTAAAGGGCAGGGAGGTCTCATTTTCAGGTGCTGCAATGACGTGTATTGCTGGTTATCAATTCCAGTTGTGAGAGTGCACCAGCCCATACAAAGCACAAAAGACCTGGTCCTGAAGGACTGCATATTTGTCAGCCCTTTTGGCAAGCAGGAGTGCTTTGTGCCCCCCTGGCAAGGCATTAGCATTAGGGCATTTCTGTGTTAAATCCATTCTGCTCTCAACTGAAACACAAGTGCCACTGGAGACAATCTCAGTTGGATGGGAGGGTGCAGTACAATGCTACAGCTGAAATAATCCTTGAAAGAGTAAGACAAGCAGATATGTTGCTTTGTTAGGCCCTTAAGGGCTGTCACCCTGGCAAAGGGAAAAAGAGCAGTGATCTTTTCTATTCCAGATCCTTCTAGTGCTCTGTGCTCACAGCCATGCCAGCAGTAGAAGGATCAGAGAAAAGGGACCTTTTTCTCAAGCTGTCCCTTCATCTCTCTCATGTACCCAGGGAATGCAATGGAGTGCTTAGAAGCTTAGATTCAGTCTGTGGTTTTTATTATTCCCTCTCCAACATATACCTCCTTTTGGGAAAGCATTTGGTCCATTTCCCCATATCCTGGCACAAGATTATGACAGGTTGTTATGCAGTTTGGCTACATGATCCAGCTCCATCTACACATCCTTCTAGGTCTCCATTACCACCTCTAGATAAGGACCCTTGTTTGCTCAGCACAGAGACAGGTTTTCTGGTAATTATGGTGTTCAAGAAGTCCAGTAGGAGGAAGCTTCTGTATAAGGTGCTTGCTTCTTTCAAAAGAGAAAAACCTGCTTGAACCATGGTAGGCCTTCTTGTTGAACAGCTGCAGACACTGGCTGGTATACAACCTGTGGCTAATGGCTTCTTACCTTTCTCCTGGGGGAATCTCTCTTTCATATCCAATAATGTGAGGTCTCTGGAGGTGGTGGCCTCCTGGACAAGTGTATTTCTATTTGGGAGATGTGAGAAATATTCTTTCTGCAAAGCATCCATGGACCAAGGTGATGCCCTGAGAACTGCTGTAGCCTCTGGGATCATTGTAAACTTTTTTTCTTCTCACTTTCTATGCTACTATAGAAGCTTCTGGTCAATGCTGAAGTCTGGGTGACACCAAGGCTTTACAGCCTTTGAGTAGGAACATTTATTGTCTGGAGAATGTACTGTCCAAACAGGGAAAGATGTGGGTGTAGGCCACAAATAGTAAAGAATAGGAAGAGCAGGATGATACATGGCCTATGATGACATCAGTGTGAAATAAAACAGCAAAAGAGAGATTGCTGAGCTGTTGATTCCTGAAATTGATTTTCCTTAATTTTCAGAACCTGAGGCAGGATGTCTCAGGGTACCAGCTAAAGCACATTGAAAGTCATCAGGGAAGATACACGTGTGAAGGCATATATAGGTGGGAAGATAAGCAGCCAAGATAAGAGGTAGATGTGTTTGGAATAGAGATCCTTTACTCTGCTCTCATNGTGGGAGGTGTCCCTGCCTATGGCAGGGGGTTGGAACTAGATGATCCTTGAGGTCCCTTCCAACCTTACCATTCTATGATTCTATAACTTAACCCCTTTCCTTTTGTAAACCACTGGGGTATAGAGGATGATGCAGTAGCAGAGTTCTGGATGGTCAGACTCCCAGTATAAGATGAAGACCTAAAGATGCCTGTGATGTATCCTTGTATCTAGAATTGTTCAGGGTTGCTAAATTTGCATTGATATTGCAGGGAACAAAGATGTCTTCTACAGAGTCAGCTAAGACATAGCAAATAGTCCAGGCCTCCTAAGGAAAACTGAGCTCTTGCTGATCTGTGCCCAGAACCAAAGGCTGCAACAGCATGTGTAAACAAGGTGTCCTAATGTGTTATCTGTCAGTCCCTGTCTGTCCACATTTGCCTCAGGAAAGTGATAAGGAAAAGGGAAAAAGATGGGCTGCTTAGTATGACCTTGCTTTTTTAGGTTTCCCCCCTGTTGTTGTTTCTTTTGTTTTATTCTCTTTGCACATGCCTCTAATTGATCTTGAAAAGAAGGGACAGTTAAAGAAGACGTTAAGGTGAAATGAAGCCATAACTGTGACTGGAGACTTTTATTAAGTGTGGCAAAGTTCCCTGGGCTGCGTAGAAATTGTTTATTGATTTTGGTATGGCTGGGTGCTTCGGAGTAATCGCCCTCAGAACGGCTGCAGAGAGCACAGAGGAGAGTACTCTGCCAGGGTTCTGCTGCCTCCTGCCCCTGCTGCTCATAGAATCATAGAATGGTAAGGTTGGAAGGGACCTCAAGGATCATCTAGTTCCAACCCCCTGCCATAGGCAGGGACACCTCCCACTAGTACAGGTCACTCAAGGCCTCCTCCAACCTGGCCTTGAACACCTCCAGGGAGGTTGTGGAGCACAGAATCACCCAACGTGATCTTTGATCATGTTGGGTGATTCTGTGCTCCACAACCTCCCTGGGCAACCTGTGCCAGTGTCTCACCACCCTCACTGTAAAGAACTTCCTCCTAACATCCAGTTTCAATCTCCCCTCTGCCAGTTTAAACCCATTGCCCCTTGTCCTGTCACATGAACATTAATGCTAGGAACAGCAGTGACAACTTCATCTCTGTTCTTTTTTATTATATACTTTTTTTTTTTAATTACTTTAATAAAGTTCAAAATTGTAGCTTACTGTGGAATAAGGACAATGGATTATGCTGATGTTGGTCTGTGTACCTTGGCTAAGAGGTGTGATTGCCTCAACAGAATGTGCCCCAGTGTGCACTGGTACTTCAAGCATTCACTGTGTATGTACATCACGTAAACTCCTGTAATGCTTAGTTGCTCAAATGAACTAGGATGACTGATTTATTCTCTCAAAAAAAANTTTTTTCCAAAAAAAAAAAAAAAAAAAAAAAAAAAAAGGGAAGGAAGTCTTTTAGTTAAAGCTGCAAAACATTCTGCTGCAGCTCGAGATCCATCACTGCACGTTCTTGCTCATAACTGCTGTAGCTTACTGCTCCTGTTGGTTACGCTGGAGATTTTTGAACTCCCATCCTTGGGAAGAACAGAGTGGCTTTGAATTCCTCAGTCCTGCACCTCAGACTGAAGGAGTTATTTTTAACCTGCCTTGACCTCTGCCTGAGAAAGAATAAAATAGGGATTGGGTAGAATACGACACAAATCAATAGGTTATCCCAGCAGATGTGATCTTTGGCACCGTTTTGCTTTGGACACTTGCTGCAGTAACAAAGATAAATGGTGATTTGTTAACATTGTGATCTAGGGACTGGGTGGCTCAGTGGATCGTGTGGTGGCCTCTGACCTCTGGGTCTCTAGGCTCTGAACATCAAGATGAAATCTCATTCCGATAGCAGGAGAGGAAAAAGAAGTCCATGAGGTTTGCGTGATTTTGGTTCAATAATCACAGGGCTCCACAAAACAATCCAGCAAGGACTGAATAGACTACCTCCTGCCAAAAAGGAGTATGAGAAATAAAGCAGGAACTGTGGCAATAGGGAGTTACTGATCAGTTACTACAGGCCAAGACTTGCAATACTTTCATGGAGTGACACTGGAGCACTCAGAAATATTTTGTTTCTCAGCCTACCTATCAAAGAAGAGTTGCACTAGGAACAGTTGGAGTGACTCTTGGTAAAAGAGAAACTGGTTTTATGAAAGAAGCTTCCCTTTCATTTTCTGGGATAATTCTTGCATGTCTTTTGACCCTTAACTGATTACAGTGATGCAGGTGTTTTTGGGAGCTATTTGAAACAGCAGACACAACTGGGATATCTGTGATCTAGTCATGGGAGCTATTTGAAACAGCAGACACAACTGGGATATCTGTGATCTAGTCATGGGAGCTATTTGAAACAGCAGACACAACTGGGATATCTGTGATCTAGTCATGGGAGCTATCCCGTATCTCCACAAAGTCCTGTTGCAGGTCCTACACAGCTGACTTTCAATATGTTCTCTGATGTGCACAGTTTGTCTTGCTTCAGCAGCCCGTGATGCTGTATTCTCCTCAGGGTGAAAATCAATTCCTGCAAGAGAGCATCTCCCAGGACATCTGCAAGAATTGGTATGCAGCATTTGAAGACTATTCCATGCTGTAATCTTGTGTAAACAGGCATCAGGCACAGCATGTTCTCGTCTCCCTTGGTTGGTGTGTAGCTCCCCTTGCCATGAGGAGGCAGTATGGCAGTATCCCATTCTGAAGCTGAACCCATCAACTTCAACGTTTTGGCTTTGGATCTCCTTACAGTTCTGCCTACAAGCCTGGCACTCTGCTCTGAGGTACTTTATCATGGTAAGTACATCCTCTCTGTCTTGAATAGTCAAAAGAATAAAAAGCTCACAGCTGTTGGGGGACAAGGGATCTAGTAACTGCTTTACTGATGTGTGCAAGTTGCTTACGTATTGCTCATGATCTTTTCCTTGTTGCAGACTCAAGGGTTGCATGAGAACTCACGTTGTGCCTAGGACCCCCAAGTCTACCTCTGTGACAATCCCCTGCAGCATCAGTCCCACTTTGTACATTTCATGGAGGTGTGCATTGCTGGGTTATAGAGAATGATGTGAGTAATGTAGTTGAGAGTAGCCTCTTTCCTCATTTTAACATACCCCAGCCAGCTGTATGTTGTACCTATAGCAATGAGTTGTAATTGTAGTGGGTCAGTACAAGCTTCTGCTAACATCTTTACTTAGTGCCATCTTACTGCTGACAACTGATCTTGAATCTCAGAGAGCAAGTTTCTAACCCCTAGATTGCATGTCCAATGGGTTGCTCACAGCATGTGTTTGTCACAGAAGGAAGTTTGAGGCACAGTTGTCTTTTGTGTTCATCTCCTTGTGAGCAGGTGATGGTGGGAAAGGCTGATTCCTGAAAACTTTGCACTGTGTTTTCCTTATCCCAGACCAAGGCACATCTCTGTACCCTGCCTAAGTGCCTGTTCAGACTTACACTGCCTCAAGCTCCTCATGACAGATGTTTCTCCAGAGACAAGGGGCTGCAGTCTGCCTGTAACTAGGAACAGATCTACTCCCCAGCTCTATTCTTCCTCTTTTATGGGGACACAGATTTCATTGACATTCTAGCCTGTTAAACCTTGGGCAGAAGTCCATGTTCCTCCTCTCTACAGCCCAGCTCAGCCCTTGCCATGGCTCCAGAATGTGCAGAGCAGAGTGTACTGGGAAGGCTGAGTGAAGGCAGCATGTCCTGCTCTCCATGCTCCTGCAGCCAGCAGGCCACTGTCATCAGGCTGCCTCCTTCACACCCCATGGTCCTCTGCTATAGAGAGAATACATCTGGGGATGAGCTTGTTAGGTGTCCTGAACAGAGGCAGCAGGGTGGCCAGCAGGCCAGCAATCTGTCAGGACCTGCACACTGGATGTCACTGGAAGTGACACCTAAACTCACTATGGCTGTAGCCTTGCTATGGATGTCCAGGCATGCTGTGCTAACACTGCTCTATTTACCTACCAGGCCTGTCATCCTCTGGGTTGTTTTGGGGGTTTCTTTTGTTTTGTTTGTGGTTGGTTTTTTTTTTTTTAAGCAGATGGAAAGAGAAGGTAGCAGCCTAACAAGACCTACTTTCCACTGTATTTTTAGCCTCTGATTTTATTTTTCCCAGTATAATTCAGGATTAACTGCTTCATTGTTTTGTCCAGGCTGAGATCAAGTTTAACTGCTCTAGAATTCCCTGCCAACATCCCTTTTGTCCTTTTCAAATGACAGGAATCTCACTATCCTTGCTTTAGCTGTTGCCTAAATGTCATGTTCTGGTTTGTGGTGTTTGTGGGTTTTTTGTTTTGTTTTGTTGTTGTTTGTTTGGGTTTTTTTGGTGGCTTTTTTGTTTGCTTTTGTTTTTTAAGACATCAGGTGACATCACTAGTGATTTCTTTGGAGGCCTATGAATTGTTCCAATGAGAAGTTTTTACTTTCAACATATATTTTCTCATTTCCCCCTTGGTTATAAAGAGCAAAAGATCTCCTCCATCGTAAGATATAGGATGGGCTATGCTGTGTCCTTCCTGTCTGAAAGAATGACTAGTTACAGGCTTTTACCATCTCTCCAAATGTCTAAGCCTAGACAACAACATTCTTCCTACCCTTATACTTAGTTTTATAAACTGAGGACACAGTTCTTTGTGTGCCGTACTGGGAAATAACATTTTGTTAGAGATGTGGAGACTGAGGGGCAATAAACTGCCCCAGCTGCTTTGTGATGCAGCTCTGCTCAGAGCCCACTTTGGTTTGCTGCCATGGAAATAGTTCTTCATATTTATTGGTACAAATAATCTTTCAGGGGGATTCTTCTGAGGGAATTGTGTTCTTATGGAGAGACATACTGGAGAAATTGGTACTCCTACAGCATACCATATTCAGAGTGCTCTGCTGTTGCTGGCAGACTGGTCAGTGGTACCTCTGAGAAGCTGTGAGCTCTGGTACTAGAAAAAAATGGCTGTCTGGAAGTGGCTAGGGTCAGACCTTCACCTTAAAGTGTATGTGACTAGCTGCTCTTCTCTTCCAGGGGCCCTAGCCCACCTATTTCATGGGTGCTATGAGGACAGCTGTCACGCAGAGGCAGTAATTGCAGAACTGGTAAGAAGTGGTAGACAGGTCCTATCACTTCTGTACCCACTCCTCCTACTGCAGAAATACCTCTGCAATTAATAGGCATCTTCTGGTCTTTGTAGAATCATTGAATTACAGAACCATTCAGGTTGGAAGAGATTTCAAGAGGTTGCCTACTTAAAGCAGGGTTTGCACTGAATTCACACTTGGTTGCTCAGGCACACCTTGAAAGCCTCCAAAAATGAGGGTTGCACAGCCTGTCAGTGCAGCTCATTCCAATTCCTGGCGGTCCTCATGCTGCAAAAGTTTTTTCTTCTGTCCAGTCTGACCCTCTCTAGTTTCCACTTGTATCTCTAGTGTATTGCCAACCCATGATCCTCTTTAAAGAGCCTATCTCTTGATAAGGTCTTTAAGGAAGACCTGTTGGGTCCCTCTAGAACATTCTGTTATTCAGGATAAACAAGCCCAGTTCCCTCAGTACATTCACAGGACAAATGTTCCAGAATGCTGACTGCTTTGCTCCCCTGCCATTCAGTCTGTTTCTGTACAGGGGTGCCAAAGCTGCACAATGTATTCTAGACTCAGTTTGGCATGTGCCAAGTGAGGTGTAACAGCTGCATCCCTTGACCTACTGGCTATGGTCCTGTGAATACAGCTCAGGGCACTTTTGACCTTTTTTGGTGCCAGGGTGTGCTGCTGGCTCATAGTCAGCTTACTACCTATTAGGCCCCTGGGTCCTCTTCAGCAGAGCTGCTACCCAGACAGGCAGTCCCTAATAATTACTATCACAGTAAATTACTTCCTCCAGTGTGTAGGACTTTGCATTTGTCCTTGCTGAATTTCATAAGGTTCATCTTAGCCCAATTCCTGAAACCTGTCTAGGCCATNTCCCTGGAGGTGTTGAAGGCCAGGTTGGAGGAGGCCTTGAGTGACCTGTCCTAGTGGGAGGTGTCCCTGCCTATGGCAGGGGGTTGGAACTAGATGATCCTTGAGGTCTCTTCTAACCTTACCATTCTATGATTCTATATCAACTGATCCTCATAGTTCAGTGTCAAGTGCCAGCTTGATAAGAATGAATTTTTTTATTCTTTATTACAGCCTTTGTGTGACTGATGCCAATGGTAAACAAGATGAGCCTTAGGATATATCCCTGCAGACATTGTGTTACTGATCTTCAGGTGCTCTACACCTGAGCATCCAGTCTGGTTTGAACCCATCTGATAGGCTGTCCACTCATGACAGTTTGATATCAAACTTGAGACTTTCTGGGAAACAGTGCTGAATGCTTTGCTGGTCAAGGTAAATGTCTTCCTTGTCTCTCCTCTTGTCTACAAGAAGAGAGATAAGGCTGAAAGAGGGGAAGAGGTGGCCACTGGGATCATCTCTTTTGATCTGCTGCTGGCCTCAAGGCAAGTTTCAGCCCAGTATTCGATGTTGGATTGTTTTTTCAGTTCACCTGCAGTGGCTTCAGGTGAAAGGCACACCTCAGGTGAGAAGATGTCCTATTCCTAGGAAAGAGATTTCCATGTGCTCTGTCTTCTAAATGGGAATCTTTGTAGCGAGAGGATTTCCAGGGCAGATGTGACCCATACACTCCTTGGTGTGCCTGCACATGGAAATGTAAGTACCTGCAGCTATGGCAGATAGTTTCATATGAATTCTTTAGTTTTTCAGCACATACCTTTGTTTTCACTTCCCCTAGCTTTTGTGAGGGAGAACATCCACAGAAGAAATGTGCTCACTGAAGGCTAGAAGTAAGGGATAGGGATGGCTGATAGACATGGCAAAAGCATTTGGGTTCTTGCATTCAGGTTATCTCCTTGGAAACTGAGGTGGAAAAGAGAAAAGAATGATGCAGAACTCTAGTGAGCAGGTAATGACATCTGCAAAGACAGTATGAAGAGCAAACCAAGTTGGGTGAGTGCTCTTGGCTTTCAGTTGCTATTGCTTATTCACTTATGTTTTCTTTGATCTGTTTCATACGTCTGAGTGCTGATGAAGCATTTGATTCTTCAGGTGGGGATAGGGGGCTGGGAACTTAAAAGTGGCAGAAGTATGATGATTATGATTGTAAAAGAATTGTACACACTTAAGATGTAAATATCTGGTCTTCATCACTGAAAACCTGTTTTTTAATAGGCTGAAGTGGCCAGTGAGGTGGGACAAGGATCAGCATTCAAGCTGGTATGATTAATCTTTTTCATTAGATGGAAGAGGAGGTAAACAGACCATTAATTAAATCTGCAAAGGGTGCTAAAGTGGGAGCACTGTAACCAGTGACTGCACAGTCAGTGACATCTGGTGGGGTGCACCATTTTTCTCTGATGTTCAGTTTTACCTGTGTGTGAATTTTAACTGAATCTCTGACTGTCAGGATGAGAATTTTATGGGACGACATAGATTGTCCCAAACTGCTATGAGGTTCAGTAGCCCCTCCCCAGCCTTCCTGTAGGCCCCCTTCAGATACTGGAAGGCTACTCTAAGGTCTCCTGGAAGCCTTCTCTTCTCCAGGCTGCAGAGCCCCACCTCTTGTAGCCTGTCCTCAGAGCAGAGCTGCTGCAGCCCTCTGAGCATCTTCATGGCCTCCTCTGGACCCGCTACAACAGTTCAGATCACATCATAATAATAGATCACATCATAATTCATATACCTATCTGATCTTTTCTTTACTCCTGCTTAATCTGTATCTTCAGTGCTACTTGGTGGGGGTAAAGTCCTATGAGTTAAAGTATCTTCTTATATTCTATATTCCCTAGACACTTTTTTTTTTTTTCCAGCTTTGCACTCCTGTTTCTGTTCTCTTCCAGAATATACTCAGTGCTGACTATGGTAGCTCTCTCTCAAAGGCATGGTTCCCTTGTGCTCTTTATGGTAGTATGCAAGGATGAAAAAAGGAGGGCAGAGACATTTCTCCAAAGAGATTCCATACAGGGATAGTGCTACTGTAGAGCACAGAGCATAAGGACAAAAAAATACCTATCCATTATCACTTACGATTTCCTTCATGGTTATCTGAATGAGTGAGCTTTTATTTTTCTCCTTTTTTTTTTTTTTTTCTTTTTTTTTCCCTTGCCACCACTGTAGAGTGAAGAGTCATTTCCATTGAGCTGTCAGTGTTTCCTGTTATTAATTTGGAAATTCCAGGCTGTCATGGATTAAGGTGAATCCACTGCTGTTATTCATACCATGCTGCAGTCATGCCAGCTTCAAAAATGTAAGTACTGGCTGAAGCAAAGTCTTACAGAGCTCAAAGTTCAGATTGTAACATGGGAGGCTTTCTCTTCTGGTTGCTGCTTCTGGGTTCTGGGTTTTTGGGTGTTGTCTTTCCCACTGGGATGGTGGTGGGACAAGAAGGAATGGGGGAGTAGTTTTCTTTTGTCTTGCTTCTGCTTGCTGCTGCTTTGCGCCATGCTTTTGCTGCAAATAGGCTAAGGTAATTAAGCATTTTGTGCTGTATTTATCTGATTTTGGTCAGTAAACTCTATTCTTATCTCACTTGCATTTCTGTCTCAATCCTGAGTTTTTGTGTGTTACTTTTCCCTCACTTCTGTGTTGGGAAAACAAACAGGTTAGCCTACTCGTTTGGTTTGACTCATTTTATTCTGATTTAAACCATTACACAGACCTCTGGAAGTGTTGTCTGAGGGCAGTCTGCACTGATTTGCTTTCACTGATGCTGGATTTCACCCACAGTCGCCTGCCTTTCTATCCAACTTTGTCATTCTAAGATTCTTCTCAGGCCACTTCTACCTTGATTAATTTAAACAAGGCTGTCAAATCCAGTATTGGACCCCCTGTCCTTCTCAGTTTCCAGATTATAGAATCCTAGAATGGTAAGGTTGGAAGAGACCTCAGGAATCATCTAGTTCCACCCCCCTGCCATAGGCAGGGACACCTCCCACTACTACAGGTCACTCAAGGCCTCCTCCAACCTGGCCTTGAACACCTCCAGGGAGGGAGCAGCCACAACCTCCCTGGGCAACCTGTGCCAGTGTCTCACCACCCTCACTGCAAACAACTTCTTCCTAACATCCAGATTAAGTCTCCCCTCTGCCAGTTTAAACCCATTGCCCCTTGTCCTGTCATTGTAAGACCTTGTAAATAATCCTTCCCCAGCCTTCCTGTAGGCCCCCTTCAGATCCTGGAAGGCTACTCTAAGGTCTCCTGGAAGCCTTCTCTTCTCCAGGCTGCAGAGCCCCAACTCTTGTAGCCTGTCCTCAGAGCAGAGCTGCTGCAGCCCTCTGACTATCTTCGTGGTCACTCATAACATACCTCAGTAGTCCTAGCACAGACTCTGGTGTGACTGAGCTGGAATATTGTGTCCAATTCCAGCCACATCTGGAATATTGCATCCAGTTCTGGGCCACTCAGTTCAAGAAGAACAGGGAACTGCTTGAGAGAGTCCAGTGCAGAACCACCGAAATGCTTAAGGGAGTGGAATACCTTCCTTACAAGGAGAGACTGAGGGAGCTGGGGCTCTTTAGCTTGGGGAGGAGGAGACTGAGGGATGACCACATTAATGTTTATAAATATGTAAAGAGTGAGTGCTAGGAGGATGGAGCCAGGCTCTGCTCAGTGATGCTCAACGACAGGACAAGGGGCGATGGGTGGAAGTTGAGGGATAGGAAGTTCTATGTAAACAAGAGGAAAATTCTTTTTCATCGTGAGGGTGACAGAGCACTGGAACAGGCTGCCCAGGGGGGTTGTGGAGTCTCCCTCTCTGGAGATATTCAAGACCTGCCTGGATGTACTCCTTTGTGGTCTGGTATAGGTGATCCTGCTCTGGCGAGGGGGTTGGACAGGATGATCTTTTTTGGTCCTTTTCAACCCCTAACACGCTGTGTTTCTTTGAGCTTTTGACATGGTCTTGTGTTGAAAACTAGATGTTCATCCTTTACAAACATGTTCAGTTTCATCCCATTTCTCATTTGTGACAGAACTTTTACTCCACAGATACTGATATTTCAAGAATGTCTCTGAAAGGTGCAGATTGTCAGCTGCTTACCTTGCCAAGCTATTTCAGAGGTACCTTGAAAGAGGTATACTACCCCAAGGAATAACTCTTGTTCCACAGTGAGAGCCTTGGCTTAATTGGTAGCTGTGAGTTATTTATGTTTAGTTGTGTATAGTTTATATAGTTGTAATTAGTTAAGTTCATAATTGTCACCTCAGCTTGCATAGGTATAGGGATCAGGCCCCTGAAAGAAGGAATCAGGAAGATTCCCTGCAGTGTGGCATTTTATTCTTCCCTCATTGTGGATGACTTCAGTCTTTTGCAGTAGGGAGGATCCAAGCACTCACTGGAAAAGCTGTGGCGTGTTGGGGGGAGGCATACTCTTCTCAAGCTTCAAGTCATGTTTAGGTGCCCTGACTGCAGCCACAGAAAAGACAAAAGCTACTACAATCTCTGCTCATGGGAAGCAGGAGATGATGTAGGGTGGTTATTGAAGATAATTGCCTTTGCACTCTTTCCCCTTGAGGAGTCTGCTTCAGGATAATTTCATAGAGAGGGCACTGAGTCAGTAGGAGGCTGGTTTTGTGGGACATTTCACCTCTGCAAAGTTGTAGTGGAACTGAGGTTTTTCCAGAACTTGTAGATGGATGCACTTGGTGCATCCTATTGTCCAATGCTTGGCTCTTCCCTTGTTCTGGCTTTCTTGACTCCCTGCAGCACCCAGCCTTACAATGCTACTGCTATTCTCTGCTCACTGGCATGTGCTTCCCAGGTGTTCATACCCTTTTGCTTCTGAGGCTGACCCTGTGATGACAGCTCCCTGGCTACCTATCAAAGGCTCCATTTAGAGCTAACTCAAGAGCAGACAGAAAGCTGCAGTGTTAGACCCCGAAATCTGACACAGTGTGGCTTGCCTGCTTTTCAGTGGGTCCTTGACAGCCTTTCAGCTCATGTCTGTCAGCTCTCCTACCAGGCACACAAGTTCACTTCCACCTTGGAAGAAGAGGGGAGAGAAGTGACATTTCACTGAGGGGCAGGCACGCCAGGGGATGTAGGGAGATAAGGCAGGATCACAGAAGCAGCTGAAATCCCCAGCGGATATTGCGCTGCTGGCTGGTTAAAAGTATTGCTGGGACAAGTCTCCCTGCTCCCTTTGTCCCAGAGGACAGTGCAGTGAGAATAGCACTCAATCCTAATGAGTCTTGGCCTACACTGGGACCAGTTCTGCCATAGCCTGGCATGAGGACATCCACAGGGAATTTGTTTCCAACTTTAAACAGGAGCTACCCACAGAATGGCTTTTTAAATAAATAAGTTCACTTACCAACCAGCAGCAGTAAATGAAGAGAAACACTGACGTGGCCAAGGATGAAATATTAGCATTTTTCAAATCCGTTTAGTGAAGACAGCCCCTGGGCACGGGTTCAGGTCCTTGTGTTAGTGGGCTCTTTGCAAACCACTGAGCAAACTTACAGCCAAAACCTGTCAGCTACTTCCTGGAGCTTGGGGAGGGGG
>WBNM01032596.1:184322-205075 GCA_013399055.1 Ramphastos sulfuratus | reverse complement strand
GGCAGGGGGGGTGAGGGGTGGCAGGGGAGGGAGCGCAAAATTTGTCTTAGTTGACAAACTAAGTCTGGTCTAAAAACATAATACCTCTGCATTTCTTTCATCCCAAAGTATGTACAACACATCAGTCAGAGCACAAGCTTTAAGCAGTGTTCTAGCCACTCCAGGCAGTAGTCAGGGAAAGGAACAATTTTCTTCAAGCTCCACAAAAACACTACATAGCAACTGCAAGCCAAAGTGACTTGTTCAAAGAGTGACTACAGGTGATGATGATGCACTGTAATGGCTCCCTGTTGCACCACAGCAGCAAGCAGCAGGCTCAAACAGTCCTGGCTTGGTGAACCTTTCTGCACAGTTACGAACGGCTTCCTCTCCGTGGCTGAATTTACTGGTGAAGTGGTTTGTTCAAATGCTTATCCAGCCTTGACTGGTTCAACATCTCTTGTGGTTTGCAGCACAAGATGACCTGGCTGGAAGCTGCTGTCGAGCCGAAGTTTTCCACTCTTGGAAAGATGGGACTATGTCCTTGGGAAAGTAAATGTTGTGTGGGGAGATTTTTCTCAGAGATTGCTTAAGCCAACCTGATGTCCACCAGTAAAGCTCTGCCAGCTGTGTGATGTGAGTGGCAGTTTCAGTCCAGCATCCACTAGAGAGTATCTCATGTGCAGAAGCTAAGCCTAGGGCTTCTAACCTGGAGAAAGAGGTATCGGCTCTCAGGAAATGGGTATCAGTGTGGGATGAGGGTCTTCCCAAGGAACCTCTTTGGGAAACACTGGTGAGTGACCAGTGTGTGACCCAAGCTATTACCTGTAGGTCCCAGACTAGGGCATTCTGCCAGGCAAATGAGAGGTCCCAGCAAAGAGGGAGAGTGCTGGGGTGTCCAGGTGAGCTGCTCCTGCTGTGCCAGTAGAAACAAACTAAGCCAATACGCTAGTTAGTGACTGGCCAGGGCATCGAAGGGCTGTGAGGAGAGCGCCTGAGGCCAAACAGGTTACAAGGGCAAGGAGAGGGGATGCAATGTTAGGGAGATGAGGGATATAGCAGTGGGACAGAGATACGCTGTTGCCCTGCAGCCAGTGGGGAAACTGCACCAAAGACTGCTGCGTGCAACCACTGACCTTCCTGCATCACTCTGCTCCTTAGCCACTCCAGTACATGGCAGATGGAGGCCCTGCCTTTATTTTATGCTGTGATCTGTGTCCTTTCTCTCAGGTACTGCGATTCTGCAGGAGCTCCAGCCCATCGTTAATGCCAACTATCTAACGCATATTGTCCACTTCCTTCCCCATTATGCAACTGCAGTCCCCTTCCACAACCCCACTGCTCTGCTCTGCATGCAGCAGTGCCACTTGCAGTCCCTACTGAGAGGTCAATAAAGACCTACTCCCTGAGTTACCTTTAGCTTTCATAAACCAAAAAAATACAAACACCATGCAAGCAGCATTCATTACCTTGCACGCCTTCAGCTGCTTATTGGATACACATCCCCCTCCCTCCGGCATCTCTCTCTCTTTTTTTTTAATATGTTTTTTTTTAATTTGTTTTGATGAATGAGTGACAACCCTGACACCCGATTCGCTGAGATTAATAGAAACGACACAATATTTACGTCGTGCCGACGAGCAATTATCCTGCCATCTATCTTTGAGATTATCTTTCTGATTGAAAACTACTCATCCGTGTAATCGGAATTATTTGGAATTAGAAGGGAATTTATGGCCCCTCTCACTCTCTCTCTCCTATTTGCCTCTCTTTCTATCCTTCTTCTTCCTCCTTTAAGAGGGATCCTTGCTTTCTTCATTCCTTCCATCCTTCCCTCCATGGAAACGTGTGCTTCATTGTGCAAGGCTTTACTGTACTGGCATGGTTGTGGAGGTGGGGGAGACTGGGCAGGTCTGTGGCCTGGTAGGCACTGGGGGCAGTGGGGATGCAATGAGGCTTGGGCAGCAGCTGGGACTAAAAGGCTCTTCAGAAGAAGACTGGCATGAGAAATGGATGTGCGGAGTATGTGATGCAGCAGAAGGTGTGCAGGCAATGATGCAGGAGCAGACTAAGTTCATCACTTATCTTCCCCCTTTGCCCTGCTTTAAGATCACTTCCTTATTACTCTGTTTTGAAGATGTCTTTTATTGGCCCACTGCTTAGTAAATATGCTTCTTGTGCATTTGTTTTATTTAAATGCATATCTGAAAGTATCTGTCCAGCTCACTCTGTGCAGAAGGACCCATGCTCATGGGCCACATCTTACTTTCTGCGAACGTTTCTGCAGCTGATGATGATGATGTATCTGCCTCTTTAACAGTCCCTGGAGACAGCCTGCTGTCCTCCAGTGTGTGGGATGGGGTGAGCTCTGGCAGTCTTGCTTTAATACTGATGTCTGCTAATACAATGCTGTCTGCATAGGGCTTCTAGGAAATACTCTTGCTTGTTTGTCATAGCTATAAGGAGCTGATAGGTGGGATAGGGTCTCTTCTGTTTTTTCTCACTTGGAAGAGCTCTACCTTCTGCATGTTTTTGTTTGTTTCAGAAGCACCAGTTTCTCACACTTTATTTGCTTTTTATTCTTTTGCTGGCCTGTGATGCAGAAGCAGCAACTAGTTATGTTGTCTCAGGTTACCTCTAGAGGCAGGAGACACATCTCTCCTATTTTGGTGATTCCAAGATGGCATAGCAAAATTCACATATGCTAGTCTCTTCTCTGGAAGTCCATCTCTGAATGTAGTCTTAGCAAAGCATTTTCTACCTTTTCCTTCTGCTGTATGAAGACAGGAATGGGCCTGTGCTACTACATATAGAAAAACTCTGTACTGTAGATCAGTCAGCACTGAGAACTCACTCTCTGTAGACACGCTTCAAAAACAGCACTTGATTTTTTTACAAGTGGTTATGGTAGAAACAGACAATGAAGGAGGTATCAGGGGATGTCAAGCAGCAGAAACATTTTAAATGGCTCTAGTAATATCTGTGTCCTTTGAGAACCACAGCATGGAAAGGTCCTTAGCTCACGTGAATCCTGCAGGAGAGTAGAGAAGGGAAAGCAGTACAGGTTTATAAGCCATTACCACGTGCTGAAGGAACTCAGCCTTAACGCAATTGCGAAGATAGCAGCTAACAAGCCAGGCTGACAAAGATGTATGATACAAGGAGCAGTGTAAACAGTTAATGACACGAGGATTTGGAAATGTGCTTTGAGGTACAATTGCTCTGTCAGCTCGAGAGATCTAGGCCCAGATGGGAATCCCAGATCCTTCCGCCCAGAAATACCCAATGTTGTTATTAATTAGTATGGAAATATTTTTCTTTCTTGAGAAAGGGATGTTGAATTGCCAGTGGGATACTGGGGGGATGGGTGTGTGCGTGTGTGGGGTAGGCTATCAAGGAACTGTTAATTAGGTTACTTCCCACTGCTGTTGACATGCTGGGGAAGGGGGCTGTTTGCGGGCCAAAATAAAAAGGAGAGGGAAGCGGAAAGACTGAGAGTGGAAAGCATGATTGAAAAAGGCAGTTGGGTAGGACTAAGCACACAGGCTGAGAGAAGAGGTATATGTAAAAGAAGCAAAGGGGAAATTCCTCTGAGATAGTAGCAGTGTGGGTTGGATATAGCCACAGAGGAACTGACTGATCCTCTCCTGCCTTGTCACTGGTTTTGCTGTTCATACTTCCACAACCTTGGCACCAAAGCCTCCTCACATTAGAACAGTGATATTTTACGCCAACTGTCACTATGAAACATGAGAGAATTTGGATGAGAAACTTCTTCACTTGTCGTTTAACTTCCTTTGCTGGCTGAGTTTCTTACCCCCGCTGGAATGGGATCTTGATCAGCTTTGATTGATAACCATAAAAGTATTAACTGGAATTTTTGCTTGGCTCCCTACATATTACTTCAACCACTTACTACTTCTATCGAGGTCTCCTTGCAGTCTCTAGCTCTGTACCTCTGGTCATAGTGTGTGCAGCCCTGGGAGAGGTCAGACACAAACCCCAGCATAGTGCAGCCCTGTATCTAAGCAGCAGGTGTTGCATTTACAGTGCTGAGAGGATGCCAGCACAAAAAAGTGACAAGGAATGCATGTGGCAGTATGAGTTAGAATAAGCAAAGGATCTATTCACAGAGGGGGAAGAAAACTGAGCAAGTGGGTTACCTAAAAATATCAGAGTAGGCTCCAGCCTCCCTTGCAGAGGGAAGAAATCAGTGCAGTTGCGATTATTCAGAGAAAGTGTTTTGGGTTTGTGAAGGAGGAGGAGTGGAGTGAGAAGAGAAAGACATGGCATCAATACCTCATATGGGACCAACATAATCCAGACCTATTTATCCTGAGCTCTGACTCTAGAGAACATAGCTGTCTGGTGCATTTTCTTCCAAGAAACAAGTCTAGTAGAAAGTTGGATTCTGAGCATGCAGAGAACCTACCCAGCCTCCATGGAGTCATACTGCACAGAAGGGAAAAAGCTATGCAGATTGCAGCCTACTATCATCATCACTTCAAATCCTCTAGTTCCTTGAGAAACAGAGGTGGTTTGAAAGAAACTGGTAAAAAGAGGAACTAAATCTAGAAAGATAACTATGCTATCAATTTGTGGGGTTTATGCAAGACAGTGACAATTCATCAGCTCATGAGAGATTGCTGTTAGCCCATGCATATTTACTGGGAGTCAAGGAAACTGCTGTACCTAGATCTGCCCCCAATTGCAGAATCCAGGAGCACTCAGGCAACCTTACCTGCCCTCTTCCTGTGCTAAATGTAAGGCAGAGCAGGGTCAAGGTGAGATATGCTCGTCAGCAAAGAGGGGTATGGCAGCACAAGAGTAGTGAAGTAAGATGAAACTGAGCACTGGAGATAATCGAAGGGAGGTTTGACAGAGCTCTGGGCAGCCTGATATGCTTACTGCAGAGGGGCTTAGACTGGATGACCTTTGGAGGTTCCTTCCAACCCAGACCATTCTGTGATTCCAATCTAGCCTGTTCCTGCTGTTTTCTGACAGTGTAGGCTGGATGGGTGGGCAGAGGCCAATGGTGAGGGCTCCTGATTCTATATGCCATATCCAGCTCTTTTTTATTTAAAAGTAGGATTATTATTTTTCTGTTTGATTGTCCTTCCTTCTTGTTTGATGTTTGTTGTTTTGTTTCATTTTTTATTGTTTTTAAAGAAAATGCAATACAAATTATATTGTGGTTTTGTGTGCCCTAGAAAAATGCCTCATCAATTTAACTCCAATTTATTGTTAGGGCTGCTTCTCTAAGGAAATATCCTGTATGTGATTGCACTGGCTGAGTTTGTATAACTTTTGAACCTCTTATCTAATTTCAGACACATTGTGCACCCAGTCAGAAATCTGAAAGGTATTAAGTTCATGTAAGTTTCATGAAATAGGTGACAGGTAGAGGAGGAAGACCTTATTATTATCCCTTAGGGAAAGACTGCAGAATGAGCTCACTCTTATTAGAGTTCAGGAAACCCACATGGGACAGGGACTGTCCAAATGCCCCAATTACAGAAGAGTTCAGTTGAGGCTCACATCATCAGAAGATCCATTGGTTGGTCAGTGTCTCTTAGATTCTCTAGTAACTAGTAACACACAAGATACCTCCTTTCTGGACATTCACAGTGCTGCTAATGCATGTGGATTCTGTGCTGGTTTAAGGCTAATTGGAATATTTTAATAGAGAAAATTATATTATAGGCTGTNGAGCTTCATCTAAACTTCCAGCTGGCTGAGTTCTAGTCTGGGTCATTTTACAAAGTGTGGGGGGGTGGGTAACTCCCAAACCCACATCAGATTCCCTGGAATTTAGTAAGAAGTGAGTAACATTGCAGCCTCAGTATAATGCAGAGTAAAAAGCCACTCAAGCACAGCAAAGAAAGCTATTAGGTTGAANGAGCCCTAACTCTTGTAGCCTGTCCTCATAGCAGAGCTGCTGCAGCCCTCTGAGCATCTTCGTGGCCTCCTCTGGACTCACTCCAACAGTTCAATATCCTTCCTCTGCTAGGGGCTCCAGAACTGCATTTCAGTTACCTGAGAAGGCAATGCACACCCAACATTTTCAGAAGAAGATTCTTTCAGGAGGTAAGGTGAGGTGCAGATGTGGAATTGCTGATGTCTGTGCTGACTGCATCTTCTGCCCTCTAGCTTATGCATGCCCCAGTTTTCATCTTATTATACTGTTTTGAGTACTGGTTTCACTGTGATTTTTTTTTTTTTGGATCCCAGTATAGTTAAACTGGTACTGTTCTGGCATGAATATTACTTCAGTATGACATACTTAGTTCAGCATAGCTTCTCTGGAGATGTAACTAGACTAACATAAATGTGGTTATAGTTACATAATTTTACTCAGTGATATATTCTTATAAAATCATTCCTGGGAGTGAGTTACATTTATACAAAAAACTAAAATTATGTGGACCAAGCCTCAGATTACAAAGTATTTGCAGTGAAGCTCATACTTGTGTATTTACATGTGTGGGGTGTTGAGTATCAAAGGGCCCAGGTTCTGAATGCTGCTTATAATAATAACATAAAAGGGTTACAGGTCTGGCTGGAGAGTCACCACAGCGTGTCTGTAATTAGTGGTAATAAAAATGGTCATTTATGAGGCATCTGGAAACAAACTATCTCTGAGATGAACAGTAACTATGTAGTCACCCCTGTCATGGCATAGCCTTAATGACATCTTTGTTGGGGAATTTCCTAACTTTTTCCTTCCTCTGTAGTAAGAAATAAATGCCTGAATGGATTTCATTTGCAGTTTTGCCATTATGTGGACCACTGAGGCTGTCCATCTTCACAATTCACTTAACAGTGTTTACAAGAGGAACAGGTAGCATTTCACAAGCATAATGTAGCAACACAGAAGTAGTTTCTTTGCAGAGGCTCACACATTCTGAAGAAGGAGGTGAAACAAGTTTGCATTTATGGAGAACCTGGCTAAAGAAATCAGCTTTGAAGGAGGGAATCAATGAACAGTTCAGGGCAGGAGGCTTCTTCCTGGTATTGTGGCTTTCAGTGCCAGGTCTTGTTTGCTTGTTTGCTCTTTGATTAAAGGTTTCCCAGGTCAGTTAAAATTTATCCAAATTACCACCAGCACTCAGAACAAAATAATTATCATCAAAGACTTCCAAATAATTCCTCAGCTTTTTGGTGAACTTTATAAGAGAATGACCAAGCTTTAGGAAAAGTGCTGTCTTAGGAAATTTGCTGAAACAGATGAGAAATATGAAAGGTTCTATAGTTATCAGCAGTCCACATGCCTCCAAATTAGATCCTTACTTTCTGCCTGGATGTGACCTATTGACCACTGACAAACTGAAGAATAAAACAATGTTTTTTAAATATAAACTGTTTGGTTGGTTGTTTTTTTGTTTGCTGCTGTTTGTTGTTGGTTTTGGTTTGGTTTGGTTTTTGTTCTTTGTGTGTTTGCTTGCTTTGAAATTTAAGAAGAATTTTCCACAGGCTATATATTTTCTAATATCTACTTTCAGCTTGTATAAAACGCGAATTGTGTCATCTGATAAAGTGGCAAGAAGAAACTTCTCTGGAAGAATGATGCAGCACAACTCTGGAGGACAAGCTTCCAAAGAGCAGTCTGCCCTGCAATTTTCTATGGCACTTCACCAGGCAAATGAATCCCAAGATGTCATGGCAAGGTACATGATACATTTGAGAGGAGCTTCTGTTCTTGTCTATGCTACTTAAGATGTGTTTACAGGGCCTAGGAGAGTACCATGCAGCGATAGCTTGGAATCTCATGGTGCTCTCAATTTGAATTAATATAGCCTGGTTCTCTTCTGGACATAAAGATGATCAGAGGGCTGCAGCAGCTCTGCTGTAAGGACAGGCTATGAGATTTGGGGCTCTGCAGCCTGGAGAAGAGAAGGCTTCCAGGAGACCTTAGAGTAGCCTTCCAGTATCTGAAGGGGGCCTACAGGAAGGCTGGGGAAGGATTATTTACAAGGTCTTACAATGACAGGACAAGGGGCAATGGGTTTAAACTGGCAGAGGGGAGACTTAATCTGGATGTTAGGAAGAAGTTGTTTGCAGTGAGGGTGGTGAGACACTGGCACAGGTTGCCCAGGGAGGTTGTGGCTGCTCCCTCCCTGGAGGTGTTCAAGGCCAGGCTGGAGAAGGCCTTGAGTGACCTGTACTAGTGGGAGGTGTCCCTGCCTATGGCAAGGGGTTGGAACTAGATGATACTTGAGGTCCCTTCCAACCTTACCATTCTATGATTCTATAAAGTCCACATGAACAAAATCCAAAACTGGTCATTCAGAGCATGTTGAAGCAGCCCTGTAAAGCTCTGCTTTGCTAAGGTACTCTTATTTGCTACATGACTTAAAAATGGGGCTGTTTCTCCTGGAGTTTCTATTACAGGGCTGCAAAGTGCTTTGATGCTGCTGCTCTGCCTTGCAGAGACGCAGAAGGCTGAATCCATCACTTCTTGCAAAGAGGTGCTAAAGAAAGGTTGTGATTTCACGGTGGTTTTTGTTGTTTTGTGGTTTTTTTTTCAAGCTTGTGAGTACAGGAGAGCTGCGTGGCACATGGCATGTCAGGGAAGAAGCTACTGTGTTTGTTTGCCCAGTGGGGAGTCACAGCCAGGCTCTGTGTGAGTGAAGCCATGCCTATGACACATTCCTTGAGGGAGGGGACTGGTGAGGAGCCTGGGCCTCACCTCCCAGCAGCAGCAGAGCTCTAGGCAGAAGGCATGGAAGGGACTGGTTATTCAAGGTGAGGACAGTTCCAGGTGTGGCAAGAGCACAGACTAAAGCAACAGCAAGGGACTGAGCAACCAAATGTCTGCATCTGAAACATGAAGTCAGCAAGACCCTTCCTCGAGCAGCTGTTTCCAAGGGCCTTTGGGTAAATCCATTTGAGGTTAAGAATTTGACAGATTTATCTCTTTTTTTTTTNATTTTTTTTTTTTTTTTTTTTTTTTTTTTTTTTACCTTCCTCACTATTAAGCCTCAGTGAGTGTAACATATTTTTGCAGGGGGAAAGTGAGGGATGGGAAGGAGAAGAGGAGGATGGAGGACAATACAGCTTTCTGTCGACTGTGCTATACCTGAGCTTTAGCTCAGGTTCCAGCAGCTCTGAATATCTGTAGTGAATTTCAGGGCACCCTTTGTGCTCAGAAGCAGCCCACAGCTGTTCCAAATGGGGAGGGGGGATAAGGGTTGAGGAAGCTCTGCGTGCTCCCTACCAAAGCCTCAGAGCCATTGCAAGTGTAGCACATGCCAAGATTGTTGGTAGGGAAACTGCTGACTTTTTTACTCTTTCTCAGCCTGGCAGGATGTTGGCTGGCAGCATGTAGCTCTGGCTGGCTGAGGGGGCAGTTGCAGTGTGCTTGCCTCAGCACCAGCCACATTATCTTGGCACTCCCTGGCACTGCCATGCCTCTGCTGGGACCATGTGTGTGGCTCTTCCTTCACATCCTCTCAGTGCAAAGCATCCTCAGACCAAATCCTGAGTGACTGAAACAAGCAGCAAAGCTCTGCAGCAGCACAGATGGCCTCTGTAGCTTGTGTCCTCTCTGTGTGTGCTGCGGCCTTGCTCCTTCATCTGAGATGAGCTCAGTCCAGGGAGATGAGTTTTTGACTGCCTGGGGAGCAGAGGAAGTGAATGCTAAATCCTTCTGCAAACCACTTATTTCTTGCAAATATGGGTAACTACATTTGAAGAAAAGGCTCTTGCTCTTTTTTACATTCCCTCTCTCCACTCTCTTGGAGAGCAAATACACTGGAGTTTTGAGGTGCTCCAGGCTGACGAGTGGGAAGGTTTTGGGTCGAGAGAGATTCAGAGGTGACTGGCAGCACTGAGATGAAGAAAGACTTGAGGCAATGGGGTGAGGCTGAGAAGACTGCAACAGAATCACTGTGAAGAGGGAGAAACCACCTCACTTATTGCTGAGCTGAAGCCAAGCCAAAGTTCAGCAGAACTTGTTATGGTTTGCCCAAAAAGAGACAAGGGGAGGGGGGGGATTTCACGTAGGTTCGTCCCTGTTGAACACACTGCAAGGGCTTATGGCTCTCTGCTGAGGGCCTGGCAGCCACAAAGTGGGCTCAGAATTCGTTTTAGATGGCACAGATTTCAGAGGCATTAGCTGGAAATGTGGATCTCAGTTCCCCTCGGTGCAAGTGAACCTTGCTGTAGCTTTATGTGCTGGAGAGGCTTCTGTCAGGGCAATGTTTATCCTGCCATTTCGTGTTTGATTTATCCACAGTGAGGGAGCAATATTATGGTGGCAGAATTTCACTGCCAGTGAGGGAATTGAGGTGGGCATCTGCATGCACACTGCCACATCTGTGAAAGTCATGTGTGCCCTCAAGTGCCTCCCAAATACACTGGTTTAGTTCCCCCATCAGTCAGAGTCGTAGGTAGCGTTTTGGTGTGACCTGTGTGGGAGAATTGTCTCTCCCACAGTAACAATACAGTTTCCAGCAGTGTTCAGGGTTATTTTTGGTAGCTTGTCTCCTCAGTTCTGTCCCTGTGGCATATCCTGCCTGGCACAGGAGCCCCGGCAGTGTCAGCGGGAGATCACCTGGCTGGGAACTTGCTTGCTTGGATCTCAGGTGCAGAGGGAGCGCTACTGAACGAAGCAGATGGTTTTTTGTCTGTTGCGGGGTACTGTGGTGGGCTGGCCTCGGCCAGCCGCGAACTGCAGTTCCTTCAGGAAATATCCACCTGCTGCACCGCGGTCTGCGCAGGGACACCCGGAGCGCCTCCTGACCTTACTTTTGCTCCGACCTGCGTGTGTGCAGCACCGTTTCTCACTCCTCACTGCCCGTGTGGCATTTTCTGTCCTTTTTACAGCAGGTTTTCCCTCAGGCGCCACTGCCTTGGCTGCGGGGCCCAGCTGTGCCCTGTGGTGGGTCCGCTGGAGCCGGCCGGAGCCGGCTGCATCCAGCACGGGGCAGTGCTGGCCGCGCTTCAGAGGCCGCCGGCAGCCGCTCCGCGGGCGGCACTCGCCACAGACACCCTTTGGACGCAGAGTGGTATTCCGATGGGCTTCAGAGCTGCATCTTCTCCTTCAGACCAGTGAGAAACAGCCCCAGGGCAGAGTAAGGACTCTTCAGGCGCTATTAACTTGGCTGGCAGATGGAGCAGGGCAGGTGATTTGGTTTTGCTTTGGAGGTGGCTCACAAGGGACCCACCATAGAATTTATCTTATTTCCTCCCTGTAGAAGGTGAGGAACTTGCATGGCACCCCACTTTCCTCTGAGAGCTCCACTGGGTTCTGCAGACCTGTGGGCATGTCGTCGGTGGCAGTGGTGAGCAGCCCTGAAACCTTTCCTTTGAGGAACTTCATCAGTTATTTGCCTTTTTGCCTTATTTTTTTTTTTTTTAATAGAGGAAGATGCACAATCAAAGAGAATAGAGCCTCTCCTTGGAGAGGAGGGAGCTGTTACAAACCCCCCCCCCCCACACTCCTCTCTTCCCCTCCTGCCCGCCATGAGCATCTGCAAAATGGGGATGACTTTTCTGTGGAGCTGAGCTAATAGTCTGGCTGTAAGGAGTTTAGGTCTGGAGCCAGACATCATGGTTAGACCTGTCTGTGGTTATAAGGTAGTTGTTTGGGTTTTGTAGAAATTGTCTGAAGGAATCTGAATTAAAAACAAAACAAAAACAGAAACCCGAGGGGAAACCTGTTTCTGGCAGTTGTGGTCCCTATTTGATCTGGCACCAGAACTGGTGAAAATCTTGCTTTGTCCTCCTGCTGCTGCTATCAAAATTGCTGCAAGCTTTATTTTGACAGTTACCATGCTTCCTTTCCCTGCGCACCATGGCCAAGGTCACAGAGAACATGAAACAGTATCTCCTGCCTTAAGCCAACCTTAGTAGGCTGCAGGGCTGCTTTGAGATTTGTGTGTGCACAGCTAATGCCCTGCCAGCACAGGTGTGGACTTGCTGGTACTAAACAAGGTCCTAAACAAGTGGTACAACAACAGCAATGAGTTTCTGCAAAGTATCCACAACACATCGAAAACACAAATGATGGAATTCACAGCCTAGTGTTGGTGAAACACATTGCAGCATGCAATTGGAAGAAGATGATGGTAGCTTCCAGCAGGAGAATATCGTGGTTACACCATTTAGGCAGGAGTGCATCGAAGGAGTCTTATCCGGTTCCTTATGTTTTGTTGGGTGTAAATACAGAAGCCACTCCAGGCAAAGGCTGTGCAGTAGAAGAGGAAATTGAGGAGGGATCTAAATCAGGTAAGGGGTGAAGGGATTGTGTTGTCATACTGTATGTGATAGAGCAGTGAAGATTGCATGTTTGAACATAGTGTAGCATATGATTGATTGTCCTAGTGTTTGCAGACTTTAGTTAAATACTTACAGGTTTTATTTCTGCATGTACATGTGGAACTGAATGCTTGCTCTGAATAGTCTCTGAATGCACTCTTGTATGTGTTTTCTTGCTCAAGCCAAGCTATTTTTCATTAGTGTATTATTATTACTGATTGACTCATGAAAACAAGAGAGAGTAGCATTCTTTTGTGCTTGTTCTAGCTCTCGTTAAAGCCAGTGGTGTAACCTCTGCTGAGCAGCCACAGATGGTGCCTCTCCACAACCTAACTTCAAATAGCTATGGCAGGTGAAGACTCTTCTCTGCTCACAGCTCTGAAAATGGAAGAACAGGGTGCTGCCTAATACAGGAAAGTTCCTTAGTCCTGACCTTATGTGCTTTGCCTGAAGCTGTTTAGAAAGCTTGTGCAGGTTCTGTTCTGCCAAAGACCTTTTCATAGAATCACAGATTTGTAGAGCAGCAGGTTGGAAGGGAACGGAAAGATCATCTGGTATGTCTTTACTTGGTAAAAGCATGGTCCTAATCTCTAGCTAGCAGACAGCTGTAGGGTGGTAACCTCTTTGGCTGGAATGGTTAAATCTCTTAGGGAACTTCTATTAAAATCTTAATGATTTTCACATTTCTGGAAAATAACCACATATATAGGAGCTAAAGAAGGAGCAACATTTACAAGTGTATTAATCAAGCAGTGTGACTTTCCCTGGTGGTGACAGAAACTTGACAAGTCAGCATAGCATACATCATCCTGGAGGGTACATGAAAACTGGATACAGATGTATGGACTTTGGGTTCAATATACTCTTAAGAATACCCTGCTATGGGTACTGATTGCACAGAAAAAGATTATGGAAGTATTATGAAGTTAGCAGCATTAAAATCAAGTAAGGACATAAACCAGCTAAACTCCCAGCAATAATATCAGCATTTCCCTCTTGAGCATTTGTTGTTCTTCAGAGTACATGCTTTGTATCAAAATGCTGTTAAATCAGATCTGAGAGTCATACTATGTTGCCAAACATCAGAAGAGTCTTGCTGCTCAAACTTTTCCTTTTGTTTATCTTTTATTCCTTATCTTGTTATTTTCAGAGTCTTGGAAGAGGTGGTATGGTTGTTTTTTGTTTTAATGTTAATTTCTTTTATGTGAAAAGGGTTATCATTAAAAAGTATCTTTTTTTTTTTTTTTTTTTTTTNTTTTTTTTTTTTTTTGGTGTTTAAGTAGTCCCTGTTTGAAATCTGTGCAAATCACACCTCACTAAATCCAGCAGGACACTAATGCAGCTGTCATGGAATTTTGAGTTTGTGATGCTTTTTTTCAAAGTAGCATGACTCTGTCAAAGAAAGTTTTTGTTGCGTGTTACAATTATTCTTCTCAGTTTGTGGCTAGCCTTGGAAACTGTAGAGGTGACTTTAACTCTATCTTTTAGAAATTATATTTGTGCCTGAATTTCCTGATGTGTAAAAGTAGCAGTGGTTCTAAACTCATGGCACATAAATCAGATGTACATCTTGAGGCTCATGGGAGAAGGGACAAAGATCATCTCTGTGGTTTGTGTGTGTGTGTGGAATTGGAAGGTCTCACTGATTGGAGCAGTATTTTCAAACTTCAGCTCTTTTTGCTGCATCCTTATCTAAAAAGGGTAATGGTGAAATTTTGTTTGTCATTAGAAGGAAAGTATATTTTGCATTATTCTTTAATAGCCTGTATGCAGCTGAGCAAACTCTGCCCAGATTTAGAGGTGCAAAGCTCAAACTCTGTATTTGAATAAAATTAAGCGTTGAAATTTTACCTCCACTGCAGACCTGAAAATGTGAGACTGAAATACAGGCTTGTGATGAAAGTGGACCTAGTAAGAAGCATTTTTAAAAGCACCTTTCCAAACAACAAGTAGAAAAGACTGCAAAGTTGCACTTGCACCTTCCAATGTCTTGTGCTTGGGTGCCTCAAGGAAAGAGTTCAGCCTTTATATAGTCTGCAAGTTGCTGGTGTTGATCTTTTCTGTTTGGTTGGTTTTTAAATATATCTGAAGGTGCTTTTGAAATCTTTTGGCCCTTTTTTTGGTATTCTTTAGAAATGGGCAGTCAGTCTTGTGGCCTCTACTGTTGGATTCTTTCTCTACCTCCCCCTGGAATTAAGTGATGTTTGTGCACAGGGATGCTGGTAGTGGGGTTGGGGGGGGCTTGTGTTTGAAGATTCACCTAAAGCATATCTTCTCTGGACTGCTGAGTACCCCAGCAGGTAGAAATTAAGATCATAAATCCTGCTATCTAAAGTCAGGAAGGGTGGAGGAATGCTGGCTCCAAGGTTCTTCCATACTGGCTAACAGTGGCATGCTGGCAAATCTTTATCCCTTCACCCCTCAGGCATATAATGGAAAAGATGGAGGATCTAACATATGGCCAGATCTTGCTCTGCTGTATGGGTTACCAGTGATGAGCACTGGACCTGAAACTGTATAGAGCTTCCTGGCTACCTGATTGAGGTATACCCAAAGCATTCTTATGATTTAGATTACATCATGGGGGTTTCCCTGGGCTTCACTCTTGGCCCATGGCAACATAATGGGGCAGGGCTGATACTGCTCTGTGAAGCCTTGTGTTGTATTTGAAGAACTTCAGATGTCAGCAATATAAACCAGCAAATAGTCTGACTGGTGACACTTTTAGGATCTACACCTTTGTTAAAGCTGAATTTTTTCAGAAGTGACTGCTGGATTGAGGTGCTCCTCAGTCCTTGGGACCTTGATCTACTGTGCCTCACAGCCTGATTATTCTTGTGTACTTGCTTCTAAAATTCTTTCCAATGGCAATGGGAAGCGTAAAATGTTTTACAGCTCTCAGTATTAAAGCCCCAAACATCTTGTACTAGCCAGCCCAAATGAGAGGACAGAAATTAGACATTTTTTTGTTGAGGTAATTTTTAATCTGAGAACTGATTCAACATGGTGAAAGTGAAGGAACAAAAAACTGGAAGGGAATTGAGGGTGTGTTTGCACACTGGAGCTCAATGGGTCAGATACTCTTTCCCCTTTCTTGATTTGTAGGTCTTAGTCTGTATCAAAGTGCTTTAAAGTGCAGTGTTAAGTATTGTTATCTCTGTTTTTTCAAAGCTGGGGGATGCAGAGCAGTAGTGAAGTGGTAACCCAGTGTTCACATAGGGCAGTAGCTCAACTGAGGAAAATATCTAAACATCATGAGTCTTTGCCCAATGCTAAATTAGATCCCTGTCCTGCAAGAAGGGCATTTCTTTGAAGAACTCTTTGAGTAAATTTCACCATCTTAAACAAAAAGCATATTGCAGCAGCATTTAGTCAGAAAAAGAGGAAATGGTTTTATCTTCCCATATAAGTAATAATTGCAGCTGAACTGAGACCTTGGCTTTGAGGTGATGGGCTCTTGCCTTGCTTTAGGATAGCTGCTACTGCTGAATTAACTTTCTTTACTCCAGCAAGAGCAGCAGCTGCAATGTAGACGTGCCTAAACTAGCTTAAATAGCTCAGGTACTGTTAGCCACTGAGCCAAAGAACCATGGGAGTTCAGCATGGGCTTTGGTGCCTGAGGACTTTATCTTACTCTTTATGAGTTCAGCATTTCTTTACCATCTCGGCACAAGCAAGCCTGCAATATGTTGAAAAGAAGGCTAGTGGATTTAGTACTCTGTCTGTACTAGAACTTTTGCCTGCAGAGTTGAGCGTGGTACTAGGGATGATTGTAGGAGATACTGCCAAAGGTAGCAGTGTAGCAAACCTATTTTGCCTCTCTTTGCCTATTGTTCTTTTCTTCCCCACCTTTCCTCTGATACAAGGCTTTGAGGAGACCTTATAGTACTATAGTATAGACCTTATAGTAGCCTTCCAGTATCTGAAGGGAGCCTACAGGACGGCTGGGGAGGGACTATTGACAAGGTCTTGCAATGACAGGACAAGGGGCAATGGGTTTAAACTAGAAGAAGGGAGATTTAGATTGGATGTTAGGAGGAAGTTCTTTACAGTGAGGGTGGTGAGACACTGGAACAGGTTGCCCAGGGAGGTTGTGGCTGCTCCCTCCCTGGAGGTGTTCAAGGCCAGGCTGGATGAGGCCTTGAGTGACCTGTACTAGTGGGAGGTGTCCCTGCCTATGGCAGGGGGTTGGAACTAGATGATCTTTGAGGTCCCTTCCAACCTTACCATTCTATGATTCACCAGGAGCTGCTTTACCTTTTAGTCCATTTGCTATGAAACTGCATAGCCATTAAGGGTCTGCTTGAGATAATGAATATCTAGGAGTTGGCAAAGGCTTGGATAACCATCTACCTTATAGAAAAGCTTTTGATCTGGCCTGACTGCAGCTGTAACAGTAGAACCTGTAGAGGTTAGATAGGGAAAAACCTAGGACCCTTAGTCCTGTGGCTATTCATGGTGACTAGGGCAGAAGCATTCCTGATGTGTTCTCTCCAGTCATTGACCAGATGTTGGGCTCCCAGCTCAGTGTTTGCAAAAGAGCTGGGCTGATATCTCTAAGTCATCAGTTTTCTCCTGACAGTCAAGGGCATGAGCAGCAATGATGGTTCAGGTCCTTGAGAGCTAAGTAACTTCTGCTGAGTCAATAGGGGAGGTACCATCGATACTTTCATTTTTGTTTTCAGGGACAGCCTCATCAAATAGTGGTTGTGGGCAGAGACCCTAAGAGGCCTGCCGAGCTGTTCAGTACCTACCCACTAGCTCTAGTTTATTCTGCAGTAGAATTACAAGCACTCATGGACCAACCCCCAGAGCTCAGCTCTGAACTCTCTCATTGTGTCAGAATCCCGAACTTGTCTTTAAAATGGCTATGTTAGATTGCAAAAGAGTTGGATGCAGTCTGCCAGTTGTGCTTTCCCTCTCCTTCTTTGTGCATTGAATTTTGTTCATTTGCTTTACGTGCCTCAAGTTGCTGTAATGCTGCTGGGAAAGTAATTGCCTTGCACTTTCTCTTTCTGATGCCCACGGGTGACTGTGGGGGACTCCTCCCTGGGCTCAGCGCAGAGTTAAAAGCCCAGCTTTGGCTGCTTTGCTTACGACCTGGTTATTTCTTTCTTTTTTTTTTTTTTTTTTTTTTGTCAGCTGCCTGTTATATCAATCACAGAGCTGGGATCTATTTATAGGTTGGGACTCAGAGTACTGTGTCCTAGTCACAAAGAGAGACAGAGACGCAGAGGGGACTGTCGGCTGGTGCAGGCGGAACCAAAAGATATTTAATCAGCAATTAGAAACACCTGAGGGCAAGGGAAATTCTACTCTAGCCTCAAGCTTCATCTCTCAGCCTGCAGCATGTAAGTAGTGAACTTCTACCTTTTATTGAATTTAATGGCGTTGCTTTTTGTTTTGGTTTTTTTTTTTTTTTTTTTGATCCAAACGTTACTCTGCACCAGTCCTTTTATCTGGGCTAAAAATTATAGCAGCATCTCGGTATGGTTAAGGGTAAGGATTTTATTTTTCTTGTGTTTTCACACTGCCAATGGAAGGTCAGTGTGACCCAGAAGGAGAGGAGTTGGTTCAGAACTTTGTAGAAATGGGGTGGTTTCGCTATTGGAGAGTGGCTTTTTCTTTTGGAAATAAGCAAATGAAAGTTTGAGCGGAACAGTTTTGTTTTGGGAATAGAAACGGTCAGGTTTGCTGGCATTCCAAAAAGGTCAATGTATAACGTAACTCTGCTTAAGGGCTTACCAAGGACAGGTGCTATTTATCCCAAGCTGGTAAAGGCAAACCTGGAAACTTCAGCAGTCCTGTCTTAAAAGAACCAAGCAACACCCTTTCCCCTCTTAACAAAAAAACCCAAAACACCACTACTGCTCCCTTCCGCCCCCCCTTCTCCTCCCCCCCCACTTCATATCAAACCTTCTCTTAGCAGGGAGATTAAACTAAATTTTGCATTTAGTGAGTGCATTTATTACTGAGCAGTTGATGTTTCTTTCATTTTAAAAGTCACAAGGCAGCTGAAGTCTCTTCAATGACAAAAGAGGGGTGCTGGTCTTTGCAAAGTCAGTGCAGTGGCAGTCAAAGAAGCAACTTACTTTCTCATCACCAACAAGCACTTTGCTTTAAAGCAGCCAAGATGAAAAAAAGATTTAGACAATTATATATTTTTGGAATATTTTTGTGAACAATTATATATTTTTGTAAACAGAAATCTGAGGAGAGAGAAGACAATAATTAGTCAGAAACTGCTTTTTTATATTAAGAGCTTTTAGCATAATTTATTAAAAATGCAAAAGGAGTTTTATTGTTTCGTATTTTTGTCTCAGAGGTTCAGATTATATCTTTCTTACAAAATTTAGGCTTGATATTTAAGTATAAATACAAGAAATGAAAGAAACTTTTCTATAATGTCTGCTCCCCAAAAAGCCAATGTGACAGTTTTTAACTTCTGTGTGTTACATTTTCTAGTAGAAATTTTTCATTTTATATAAGATCTAAAACCTTTTTTTTTTTTTAGTAATGTAAGTAAAATGAATCTAAAATTGAAAATAATTTGGATGAAAAAGTGTCTAATATAAAACAGATAGTAAAACCATAGCTGTCTATTTAAAAATATTAAATCCCGAGCTGAATTGCTTGAACTAACTGCAGAAAGGTGACACAAGGGCTTGTCCCTTATTTTGCATTTCTGTGAAGTGCATTTTATGAGACTCAAAGTTTTCAACTGAAGTTCTAGAAACAAACAAAAAAAAAAATACTGTCTACAAATGTGTTCTCCCTAAGTTTTTAACCATTGCTAGAAATACTTCATCTTCCAGCTAGAATTCTAGATATAAGGAAGGCTTTTAGGACAAGATGGATAAACATGGTGAATTTACATACACAAATAAGGGCCAAAATGATCATTACAATATGTTGCTTGCTATGAAGCTCCCCTCCCCCAAATAAAACAAAACTGTCAGCCTATCTATTTTCATCATAGGAAGCTTCATTTTGATTATTAAGGTGTTTAGCTTTACTTTTAAAGGAATGTATTTAAATTATCTAAGTCTCTTTTCTGTTTGTTTTGGCATGAGATTACATTTATTGCCTCTCTGTGACAATGCAGTGTTATTGTTTAATAAAGGGAGAACAGATTTTTCTGAGAGGCATTGAAGAAATAAAATTATTGTCTTTGTAACTCACAAAGAATCTATCATATAGCTGGTTTGAGGTCCTCTTAAAAATTTCAAACCAAGTGATGTTTTATTGCTTGAAAAATAAAAACAAGAGTTTCTCTCTTCCCTACACAAACAGAATACCAGCATGGCCATGCTCAGAAGTTACTGCAAAAACTTAATTATGGATTTTTGCAGAAATCTAAGCATTCCCAAATAAATTCTCCAAGTATTTGGCCTATTCAATAGCTGTGTTCACATAATTGCTGGACTTTATCCTTCTCTTTCAGACACATGTGGGTCTTTTCCCCTGTTAAACCTGACACATCGTTTCATTATGGTGATAATTACCAAACTCTGCTGTCCTGTAGCATACCAGTCAATGGTTTATGGGAGCAGTTTTATTTGGAGGGAGGGAGTTATCTTTGATTAGAAGGAAGACTTCGATGTACTATGTGGAAGGAAGTCTTTGTTATTTAGTTTCTGCTTTGCTAATGATTCAGGTTTTGTGGACTAAGAACCTATCAACCACCAAAGTGACTTATTCTACACAGCAGAGTTTGTAGCTTGCATGATTTCTTTTCATTCCTTAAAACCTCAAACAACAAATGTTTTCGTTGTTGTTTCATCCTAATTTATTTGTTTCTCTGACTGAAAAGTCATGATTGACATGCAGATTTTCTTCTTCACACCCCTCCTTTCATTGCTGAGCGTGACATCTTTTGGGAATTATAAATAAAACCTGTGCCAAATCTGCTGCACAGGTGTCTGGAGTGTGGCATGCTCAGGTGTCTGGCTGTAAATGTCTGAGAATATGGAATAAACATCAGCAGGAAAAAGGTATTCTTCTTGAAACAGTTCTTTGGGTTTAGGGGCCTTCTGAATAAACCAAAGCCAGCTGCCAGTTATTGAAGATTGTGTAGCTTTGTCTCTCTTTGCATCTTTTATCACTTCACCTGTACTTCTGTCCATCTATTTCTCATTTCTCTATTTTTACATTTCATTATGCTATTCTTGCTCTCCTGCTCTCTTCTTTTCCTTTCCCGAAGACACATTTCTATCTGGCACAGAAAATAAACTCAGATTGTGGGTAGTTATGTTAATCTAATTCAATCCTCTGTGGGTTAGGAGTGAAATTCTAATAGTGGAGCTGTTGAGGGCTTTTTTGTTAATGGCTTGGGGATTACATTGAGTTAAAGGCTCATTTCCTAATCAAACAGAGAGGGAGAGAGTGACTCCGAATATTTATGAGTCTCCCAGCGCGAGTTAAACATTGAACTCCAAAAGCAGGATTTCAGTGCTGCAGAAAGAGTTAAAACCCCTCAGGGCTGCTGTGGAGAGGCGAAGGGGGGGTGGGGG